>BHFT01053310.1:0-10753 GCA_004320025.1 Laticauda laticaudata | reverse complement strand
CGGCTCGTATTTACGAACTGTCCGCAGTGTGTCCCTTAAGATCACCGATCCCCCCTTTGCGACCTTCTGTACCAGCAGATGTCCAAAGGGGAAGCTGGATTGTTGCCAAGTGTCTGAATTTTGATCATGCAACCATTGGGGGGAGGGAGCTGCAACAGTTTTTAAGTGTGAAAAACTGGTCTTAAGTCCCTTTTTTTTCAGCATCATCATAACTTCAGTCACTGAATGAACCGTTGTAAGTCGAGGACTACCTGTAATTGCTTTAAGATCTCAATTCGAACAGATAAACAGGTAGAAAAGCCACAGTACAGATCCATGTCCTTCCAACTTGGCCACTTTCCAGGAGAGTTGAAGAGACTTCAGTTCCCAGAATCCCCCATCCGCCATCGATTGTCAAGATGAAAAACACAGATTTATAAACAGATGAAGGAGAGTAGAAACACTGTTTCTGATGGGATGCAGCTGGAATATTTATAGAGGGGAAGAAAACGACACAGGGAAATCCTCCAGCTCTGAAATAGAACATGGGAGGCTATTGGATTAGAGCCTTCTTGGCAGGTAGTCCCTCGAGTTACGGCCACTATTGAGCCCAGGATTATGGTCTTAAGCTATTGCTGCCGTTAAGAAAGATGCCCACGTGATCCTGGCTCTCCCTGTTGCAGTTGTTATGCAGCGCATCGCTCAGGGGTGGAGCAAGTCCCGGGTTGCACAACAAATGGTCGTAAATTGAGGACCAGCTGCATTTCTTCAAAATACCTATCGGGTGAATTAAAAAGGGCTGACTTGGATTGGCCAAGAAGCTGTGCAGAGGTAGCCAAGATATCAGCTCAGAGAACAGGACTGCTGCCCGGGGGGCAATGCTCAAGAGCTGGCCGAGAGCTTACAGAGAGGTTGCTCTCCTTGGAGAAATATTTTACAACCTGAGTAATTATCCAAGTGGGAGGAAAAACGGAAGAGATACCCAAAGAAGAGGCCCCTGTAAATTGTTTTTTTAAAAGCCCAACTTTGCTCTTCTAACGTTGTGTTCGAATCCCCAGAGAGATTCCTTGCACCAGCTTAAAAAAAAAATCCTATTATTTCAATGTTGGGGTGTCCAGAGACACGAAGGAACATTTGAATCTCTTTTAGGGGACTTTTCACCAGGAGCGGCAACGGAGAACTCTGAAGCAGCAACCCTTTTGTTTTGATTAAAAAAAAAAAAGGCTGGTCTTTATTCCAAGCCCTTGGGAGCAAAACCCGGAAAATCCTGCTGCTGCTCAAACCTCGAGAAACATGTATTTAAAAAAAACCCTGGGTGGTACCCAAAGGAAGACAGCCAAGCCATCTTCACCTCCTAACAAACCAGCTGGTTTTTTTTCCCCTTCCCCTCCCCGACAGCTAAATTTCCTTTATTGTCTCTACCCTGTGCTTCAGGACCTGAAACTTCTCATTTTACAAAAATATCTAGTTGTATAGTTAAAATAAATCCATGCATTCCCATTTTCTTTTTTTTTTTCCTGCAACTTCCGGAAAGCATTCCACGTGTAACACAGTAAGATTTTCTTTAAAAAAAAAAATATATGCAAAGGTTTAAGACCAGGGGTCGGCAACTGGTGGCCTGCAGGCCAAATCCATCCCGCAGGTTAACTATGGGTGGCTGGAAACAGATGGTCAGCCCTGAGCCTCAGCCAGGCTCCTGGAAGAGCAGGAGAAGAGGATGGGGCCATCCCCACGGCTGTCGCGTCCCTTGGTTTGCAGAACCTGCCAGCCACCCCTGCAAGAGGCAGAGAAGGGGCAGGATCTGGGCCCTTGAGGATCTTAACAGTAGCCAACCTCTTGCTTTGGAGTCGTAACTCTCAGCCAGCTGGCCCAGAGCAGGTTCACGGGTGGATTTGAACCCATGCTGTCTCCTGCAAACCGCAAAACGTGTGCCACCCAGTTGGAGGAGCCGGTGTAGGTGACCGGCAAGGTTGTGCGTGATTTCGCTTCATTTTGTGTTTTGTGTTTTTTTCTCAGAGGAAAAAGACCCAGCGGTAGAACACACAGACCAGGAGCATCAAGGTACAGTAAAAGGCCGCGAAAGCACAGAGCTGAGTAGAAAGTAGCACCAGATTAGTCTCTTCGGAGTCTGTGCCCAGAGAAAGGAGGGATTCGACAGTCCTCTGAATGCTGAGGTTTAGCTGGAGAATGTCAGAAGGGGAACACAGGCTGTCCTATCCGGAAGGGGCAGCAGGAAAGGGAAAACAGACAGAAAAAAAATTAGTAGAAGCTCGGTTGGTAGGCAGGCCGGAGTCTGCGAACCTGCCCAATGTAAGCTCCTCGCCAGGTTGCAATGTTTCCATTTCTAAAACCATTGTTATTCCCAGACATACCACTTAGGACCATAGCTCAGAGTGAAGGTTCCCCTAGCACATATGTGCCCATCATTTCTAAGGGGTGGTGCTCCTCTCTGTGACAAAGCCAAAGTGCCAGCGCTGTCCGAGGACCTCTCCGTGGTCCTGTGGCTGGCAGGACTAAATGCCTTCGAAGGCGCACAGAAGGCTGTTCCCTTCCACCAAAGAGGTCCCTATTTTTCCACTTGCATTTTTTATGTGCTTTTGAACTGCTAGGTTGGCAGAAGCTGGGACAAGGAACGGGAGCTCACTCCCTTGTGCGGCGCTTAGGGGTTCGAACCGCCGACCTTTCGGATCGACAAGCTCAATATCTGAGCCACCGCGTCCTTCTTAGGACCATAACTGAGTCAACGTTTCCACCCCTAAGTAAGACAGCTGTGAAGTGAGTTCTGCCCCATTTTGCCATTTGTCTTCCCACCGTTGTTAAATGAATCACTGCAGCGGGGGAAGCGATTGACACGGTTTGCCCCATCGTTCCGAAGAAGCATCTTGGATGAGAAGCGGAACGTCTTGGGAGGAAAATCAAAAGAAGTCCACCTGCCTTTTGAAAAAAAGCAACCTCAGGACAACCATGACCTGAATGACAGAGAATCTCCAAAGACATTTTAGTAAGACGATTGTTAAGTGAATCTGGCTTCCCCCATTGACCCTGCATGGCAGAAGGTTGCAAAAAAGATGAAGTGAACCCCAAAACCTCATCTGTCAATTGCTTCGAAAGGCAGTTTTACGTCACCTTTTGAAACAGCCCATCTCTGTCCCAGAACTCTGGACTATGTACAAATAAGTGTCTCAAAGCACTTTGTACCGTGCAGGTAGCCCTCAACTTACAACCATTTGCTTAGTGACCGTTCCAGGGTTGTAAATGTGTTTTTCACGTTTACAACCATTATAAACCCTCCTGTGGTCACCTGATCAAAATTCGGACGCTTGATATTTATGATGGTTGTTGTGTTCTGGAATCACAGAATCCCCCTTTTGTGACTTTGGGGGGAGCCAGATTCATTTAACAATGTGCCACTAAGTTAACAACTGCAATTCACTTAGCAACTGGGACAAGAGAGGTCTAAAATTGTAGAAGAGGACGAGGCTGAGACCAAGGGAAGGGAGGGTCAAATCCGTCATCTGTCTCGAGCCACATTCAGGGGTGGGATTCAAATTTCTTAACATTCAGTTGTGTTGGCATGACCTAATTTATGAGTGTGGTTCGGTGGTCATGTGACTGGGTGGGCATAGCTTGTATGCAAATATTGTAAATATTTATGTAAATATTGATTTTTTTTATTAAAAAAAGGAACTTTTACCCCAAATCAGGCAAAGCAGGAAGGCTGATTGAGTTGCTCACAGAATCACTCAGAGATCTATCTTTCTGCAATCTGCTACTTGAGTCTGCACTGAAAAATAGAAGCTTCAGTCCTAAGGAAGGTTCAGTTTTGCTTTTAGATGAGCTAGAAAAACAAGAAATCCAACGATTTCCGGCTTTCTAGCTAATCTAAATCTCCCAGCACCGCAGAACAGCTGATGGTTGGGGGGAAAAAAGAGGAAAAATAGCAACTTACTAAACGCAGGCAAGTTGGATGGCACACATGCCAGGTAAAGAATGAGTGGGCGGGGAGGGGCAGGGCCAGCCAGTGGCATGATTTGCCAGTTCTCTGAACTGAGCAGAATCATAACAACTGATTCTATAGAACCGGTCTGACCAGGTAGAATCCCAGCCCCGGCTGCATCGCACGCCAACAAGAGATCTCAGTCCATTCCTCCTTGAATTCCTTTGATTCTTATTTTCCACTACTTAACAACTGCCCTGCTTAGCACTGGAAATTGTAGTCACAACTCAAGGACTACCTGTAGATTTCTATCTGCAAGATTGCAACTCCCAAACCTTTAGGATTTTATCTCAGATCCTTCCAGAATTGTGGTGATGCCGAGGGACAAACCAATTGTAACAGATTTGTACATGTGAAGTTCACAGCACCCCAACCCAATTGCAATGGGGAGAAATCCTACTTGGGCAGCTTCAGGCAGGGTCTTCTGAATTGCTCCCAGTGGTTGTCTCCCCTCCCCCTTTTGTCCAACCACTGACATTCCTATAAATCTGAGAAGCTGGGAGGAATTCAAAAGACCACAAATCAGAAGAGGTTAGTTTTCCATGCGCTGGAAATTTTGTCGTGGCTATAACCAATGTGAAACAAAGACATTAACCAGATTAAAACCAGGATTATCAGGCTGGTGAGATGCAACCGTATCTAATTTTACTCGGTATTTTTCCATCCATACAGGACACAGCAGAGACATTAGATCTGAAACATAGTCTGCCCTTCCTTTGTCATTCGGCAGGTGTGTTGGATTACAACTCCCATCACCTTTCACCAGCATGGCCAGATGCTCTCTTGGCTGAGGACAATGGGAACGGTAGTCCAAGATATCCTCCCAAGTTATTTAGCTGTAGCTGAAGAGGCCAGGAGTTTTTTCTTGTACCTATCTTTTGATGCATGGGTGTGCTGTTTTGGGATGTACTCCATTCTGAGTTTGTGTGATGAACCATGGGTTCCTGAGAGGTGAGATTAAATATCCCAAAGAGGTTTTAAAACAGCAAAAAGAAAAAAACCTTCCTTCTAGCACTGATGAGGTTACCTAGTTGGGTCATGAAATGTCTGCAAGAAAACGACCAAGGACCCAACAATCCTCCTCCTCCTCCCTGCAAACCCCACTTCCTTCGAGGACTGATGATGTTACGTAGTTGGGCCATGAAATGTCTTTGTGAAAATAATGAAGCTCAGAGAGCACCAAAGACTCCACAATCTTGCTCCTGCTTTTCCTCCTGCTCTGATCCTCCTCCCTCCCCACTACCTTCTCGCACTGATGATGTTACCTAGTTGGGTCATGTAACGCCTGTAAGAAAACAACCCAGTACAGATAACATCAAGGACCTCGCAATCCTCATCCTCCTCTCTTTAAACTCCATCTTCTCCTCTTCCTCCTCCACTCTGCAACCCTTCCTTCCTTTTTGCCCTGATGATGTTACCTAGTTGGAGAATGTAATGTCCGCAAGAAAGCAACCAAGCTCAGAGAGCACCAGTGACCCCACGGTTATCTAAATAATTTTTAGATAAAATAATTCCACACAGTATGAAGAAAAATTGGAAGGCTTCCTCTCATACCTGCGGCACCCCTATTTTTCGACAGGCTTCCAGGAAATTTTCCACATTCCGTCGACACTTGGCCATGGTTAATTTAGGCTGCAGAAGGGAGAAAGAAGAACATGGCACTCACCAGGAGCAGCGTTGTTACCGTAAGTCTCCGGTAGTGATGGCGGACCTACGACCCGTGTGCCAAAGATGACAAGCCACACAGTGTGGGGAGTAACACCAGCATTTACCACATTTAGGGCAAGAATGAGACAGGCTGTTTTGCAACCTCCAAAAATGAATTCCCTTTACTTGCATTTCATAATGTTTTTGACGTTGCTTTATACATATTCATTTATTGCAAAAATACAGCCCAGTAACGAATATAATATAACCCTAACCCTAACTCTGCTAAACAAATAATTCCCTCAATATTGTCCAACTATTTACAAAGTTTGCATTACTATTACTATTAATCTTCTCATCACTCCTTAACGCCCATCCCCTCCCACTTGTGACTATATTACTGTAACTTTGTCGCTTGTATTCTTATGATTTATATTGACTTTCCTAGTATGTTTTGATTGCTTCTTGTATCCTATGACTATTATTAAATGTTGTAACTGATAATTCTTGAACTTTGACGAATGTATCTTTTATGGACACTGAGAGCATTTGCACCAAGACAAATTCCTTGTGTGTCCAATCACACTTCGCCAATAAAGAATTCTACTGTGTTCTGTTTTGTTCTGTTCTGTTCTACTCTACTATACTCTATTCTTCATCCAATATTTATTCTATTCCTATTCTATTCTTATTTTATTCTATTCTATATGGAGCTGAGTAAAATTCCAAGGGAAGAAAAGAGGAATTAAAAGCCAATTTTCCTGAAGTGGCCCAACACGACTACTCTGGATACTTACGACAGCTGGCGAGGGCACATGAATACTAGGGACCGAACGTGGCCGCACATGGTTGGCTAAATGGCAAAGCACCACGCCGTCCGTTAAGGCTGCGCTGAGATCGTTTGGCAAAGACACTTTTAACCGGGATTCAATGTTCTGGGAAAAAAAGAGGGCAGAATGATTGCTAGAACAAAAGCAGGTTAAGTACAGATAGTCCCCGACTTACAACAGTTCATTTAGGGACCCTTCAATGTTACAACGACAACTGAAAAAAGGGACTAAGGACCATTTTTCACACTTAATGAAGTCTGTAGCACCCCCCCGATCATGTCATCGAAATCCAGATGCTTGGCCACTTGGTTCTTACTTATGACAGTTTGCTGTGTCCTAGGGTCACGTAACTGCCTTTGGCAATCAAAGTCAACGGGGAAGCCAGATTCACTTTACAACCGGGTTACTAACTTATCAACTGCAGTGTGTCAACTCATAAAATATTTTGATGGTCTTTTTAGAGTTGCCAACTGAAAGGGAGGGGGGACAGAGCAGTGTGGCAGTTTGCAAACCGAAAGTGCATTCCATAAATGTTTTCAAAGATAGTAACTAGGTGACTGAAATTTCTGCCAGTACAAAATTCTAACTGGAGAGCATGATTGATGACTCTGGGCTATGGATGTGTCCCATTGGAGAATATGAATTATGATACATCCAGGGGGGTGGAGGGAAAACCAGTGTCAAGGGTGACGATGAATTATGTGCCTCAGAGGTGGCTACACCCAGGCAGTGCTGGCATGTTAACTCCCAATAAATCCTTTTGAAGTTTTGGAAGTTTGGCTCGAGACTCATGATTTAATTGGTGGCAATTGCCAGAACCCTGACACAGTGATTCACTTAACAACAGTGGCAAGAAAGGTCATAAAATGGGACAAAATTCACTTAATGAATGTCTCACTTAACAAACAGAAATGTGGGGCTCATACGCTAAGAACTACCTGTATTTTATCTGTAAGTCCTTGACTTACAATAATTCATTTTGTGACTGTTTTCTAAGTTAAAACAGCAATGAAAAAAATGTGATTTTATGACAGTTATGTGTGCAAAACCTAGGAACTGTGGCAGGATTTCCGTGGTCACGTGCTCAAAATTCGGCGTGCTTGGCCACTGGCTCATTTTTATGACAGTTGCACAGTGTTCCAGGGTTCATTTGATCCCCTTTCGCCATGCCAAGACAATGGGGGAAGCCAGATTCACTTAAGGACCGTGTTATTAACTTATCAACTGTTGTGATTCACTTAACAACTGTGGCAAGGAAGGTTGTAAAATAGTGACATTTCATTTCATAACAGTAAGAACAATCGATTGAGAAGCACTGGTTTGGTGTGTGGTTTGGCAAAGACATGCTGGGTCTCACTTCTATGTCCCACTTAGGTTTGGAGTAAACCCTAAACCAAGCCCACCAAATTTTACTGTTCCAACCAAATAACCACCTCTTCCAACTACGTACTTTCCGCAGTTGCTCTATCACCAAAACGTCTTCTTCCGGCAAGGTGGAATTATGGTTATCGCTGAGGTCATCTGTACAATTAACCGGAGCTGACGAGGAAGCAGGCAGTGACGTGACGGCTGGAAAAGGCAAAATTATCACCATGAACGTCCAACATCACTGCCATCACCATCCTCATAATAGGGCAGATAGACTTAATGATACACTATAGTATCATGTCCATTGAACGAGCTTCAAAAATCTTCACAACTAAGATATAGCATATTTAATCATACCTGTTTTGACAGTGGCAAGAATGATATATGCACAATATTAGAAGAATGAAATGAGACCACCAGAAAGAGAAATAATAAGGAAAGCAATGGCTTGGGCAGAATCGGATAGACTAACCTTAGAATTGAAAAACAAGGGGGAATCAGTTTGCTATGAAATGTGGAATAAATTTTATTGGTGGTTACAAAAAAGAAGGGAAGGTCAGAACAAAAATAGCCAGGATGAATAGAACCAAAAAGAAAATACTGTATCAATAGTATGAAAGTTAATGGTTTAGCAATATCTTTGTATGTATAGTCAATGTAATGCCAAAACAGCAGCACTGTTGCATATTTATAGTTGTAAACAATAAAATAAATGATACATACATACAAACATACATACAAATCAGTAGCAAATGGGTTTGTGGGTGGCATGGAAGAATTCAAATCCAGAGCCCTGGCTAATGCCACCCACAAACCCAAACTATGGCTAAGATACATCGATGACACATTTGTGAATTTGGCCCCATGGAAAGAAACGCTAACAATTTCTAACCACAACATACCACCCCAAACCAAGTTCACGCATGATACGGAACATAAACAGAACAATACCATTCCCTAATGTATATATCCCCAAAAAAAGATGGACATGGGAACCAACAGAGATAACCACACCAACGCTACACTAAGTCCAAATCCACCACCACCCACCACAGATAAAGTTCCGTGGCCAAAACACTAAGTTAAGAAACACACGCTTAAGACCAAGACACAATCAGAGACTTGAACTAGGCACCTGACTGCAAGTAATTGACGCCAATAATGCGATTCCAAAAAACATATCACAACCCTGATCAACAAAAACAACCAATGCAATAAAGATGACTATGAGACCAACAGCTATGGAAGACTGTCTTGCCGCTACTAAGAGGTATAAGAAAAGATCGTAAGAATCTACACCGGCTATACATCAAGACTGCTAAAACAGACATAAAATAGCAGCCGATACCTGAGGAACCAAGAACAAAATGACTGGAAAAACAAGGCAGTATAACGAATTCCTGTACATCTATGCCCGGCACGATACGATTTGGACACGACAATGGAATAAGTACCGCTGGATGAAACAAAATGCAGTAAAGCTGGAACAGCTACCTCCTTCACTAGTTCCCACATGAACAACCACAGGATACTGACTACTTCAATGGCACCAAGAACCTAAGCCACTATAGAAACCCAGCCAAGAATCATCAGAGAAGCATAAGAGATTGGAAAAAAGACCTGAAGCATGAATAGCAAGAGAGATGATTCCAGCAGACTGTCAATCATTTTGGAAGCTGATCTCCAAATAGAAAGATCTTCACACAAAGCAGGCAAAACTGAGAACGGACGAATCCTTGATCGCCTCCAACTCAACACGCCACAGGCATACCAGGTGAATATAAGTTCTAATGAATGCAGACCCTCCTTTCACATGGAGCAACTGCCACTGAAGCTCAACACAAGAACTAGATGTGTTGCCAGCCAATCAATCAGCCAAAATCAGATCAGAAGAAACCAGAAAACCCTCACAATAATCAACTCCAAGTAATGAACAGCCCAGCTCTAGCAATAGAAGAACCAGCTGATTTGAACCAGGATATGTTGAGCAACACTTTTCATAAGAAACCTGAGAATCGGCGAGACTGAATACGCTGAATGTTGCAAAATCCTTGACTTTAATCAGAACTACAATGACGGGGATATACGCAACGGGCTAGAACAGCCTATTATACGCTAAACATCCAACCACTACCTCGGCATCCACAGTGTGTGTGTGTGGTGTTGCTGTGTGTGTTGTTTATTCTTTCGGTATTATCACGATCATGGCTAACGGCGTTAAAGTTAGTAGCAAGTTTCAGCAGAGTTCCATCTGACCATTATAGGCTTCTGTAATGGATGTGGGTCTCAGCAGCATCTGTTCTCAAATTCGAGGCTGGGTCCATTCTGATTGGCCTAGGAAGTCCTGGGTCTGTGGTTCAATGGACTTGGGAGTTTGATTGATTGGTGTTTTCTGTTCTTCTGTCTGTTATTTGTGGCTTTGATCTTGGCTTTGGCAACTACTCTAGTTCGTTGTGTAACTCTACTGATGTACTGATAGCATGGATTGACAAGAAAGAAAATAGTTAACTCACCTATCAACAAACCCTAACAAAATCAAGATAGGAGAACAACGGACAGGAAAGCCTCCTCCATATAATAGAAAGGCATACTAAGACAATGATGCATAGTCTTCCAAAAGACCACATTAAACACATTCTGACACAAACAAGAACACTATCCAATCCTGAAAGAAACCTAATTTAGACAGAATCAGTTGAAATTCAAGAAGGGAGTAACGGCTCGATCCATTGCACGCATGTGACTGCAGCACAGTAATTGGGCAGAAACAGAAGAACTTGGACGCATTGAAGAACACAAGACTAACATTTCCAAAAGAAGACAACTCTTCTAGTCAACCCTTAGAAGCAAGACATTGAATGACTATTAAAAATAGCGAACTATCTGCAAAAAGAAACTTACAACGAGATAATCAGAGAACATAGAGATAGAA
>BHFT01053309.1:988-51461 GCA_004320025.1 Laticauda laticaudata | reverse complement strand
ACTCCAAGTCCAATGAACACAGACCCAGGCTCCTAGCCAATCAGAATAGACCAGCCTCAAATTTGAAACCAGGAATATATAAATCCAGTTGCCTCTTGAAAAAGCACTTTTGGGAAAAAGCATTTTTGAAAAAAGCACTTCAAATGTCAAGCATGACTTGGATAACTGAGAATCTCCATAGACATTTAGTTACACCTATTTTAGTACTTTCCAACCTCAGCCATTTTAAGATGTGTGGATTCCAACTCCTATGATATCCCAGGTAGCATTGTTGGCTGGGGTATTCTAGGAGATGAAGTCCACACATCTTAAAATGACTTATTCAGACAGCTAAGTAACAGAAGGCTGGAATTCCACTCTAAGGCAAAATTCTGAAAGCAGAATTGAAACCAAGACAATTCTTGTTGCTCATTCATTGCCAAACAGTGAGAACATGACATGGCAACAAAAGGACGTCTTGATTTGTGCCCTCAATGTGTACTAAAAGAGAGAAACAGACTGCATCTTATATTGATTGACTCATTAGCTTGAAGGTTATTGGAAAAACAGTACTATAAATGCTGGAAAGGAAATTGTAGGAGTAAAAGCTATTGTGTGCATTTGGATAGATGAAAAGGATTGATAGGTAATCTGCAGTAATCCTGCCATTGATTCTGATCCATTTGTAAAGGTGGTACTCTATGCCCCTAATTCATCTCAAGCAGCCTTCAGATTAAAACTGTTTTTGTCAGGCTCCAAGAACCAAGAACCACATGTGGTTCCTTTATTCTTCTTTTCCTACAAACAATTGCAAATCTGGATATATTTTGCAAATTGCTAGGGAGGGCCCAACATTGTTTTTTTCCTACCTACCAGACATTCTAAGTTCTGCTGCTGCTTTGCCTTCTGGGAAAAATGCCCCTCCTTCCTGCAACTCTGAACTTATATCCTAATAACTTCCCAGTTATGCATTCAATTATTTCACAATTTTATCACATTAAAAATTTAATTTTGTAAGAACAATTCAATGATTTTCCTGGAGATTCCAAGAACTATGGGTTTTTTTCATCCCCTCAGAAGCTATGCCAAATGTTTGGAGAGTGACTACCACATAAGAGGGAGAAGCAGAGGTGGGATTCAGCAGGTTCTGACCAGTTCTGGAGAACCGGTGTCAGAAATTTTGAGTAGTTCAGAGAACTGGCAAATACCACTTCTGACTGGAGACTTTACAATATCCTTCCCCTGCCACGCCCACCAAGCCATGCACACAGAACTGGTAATTTTAAAAATTGAATCCCACCACTGGGGAGGAGTCATACCTATGCAGCTGGGGAGAGGCTGGTCCCAGGATCTTCGTTCTCCAGTCAAGCAAGTAAGTACACGGCTTCCGCGTAATGTGTAGCCGTGATCACAACTGAAAGAGACAGAACTCCCTGCAAAATGTCCTTCATCATGGATTTTGTAGCCAAATTGTGGGATACCAGGGTTCTCACATTTGATTAAATCAAAACCTGAAATCAGGAATAAAGGCAAATTAGTTAGAAAGAAGTCTTGACTCAGCTGTTGCTTTAGCAAAACTGTCAGTGGCTGATGAAACTCCTTTAGAGACTTTGGAGACCCTTTCAGGATGCAGTGTGAGAAAAGGCATCCAAGAACATGCAACCTTGCAATCTAAAGTGCCAGGACTAAGGTGAAGCACCCAGTGAAAAAGACCCAAGGAAGTGGAATTATTTAAGAAGTCAGAGAAAAATGCTGCAGAATAGCAAGGAATAGATTCCTCATCAAAACAGGCTTGTTATTTGCGGGTTTTGAACCTTATGGATCAATCTGATGGATTGGTTGGAAATAGATATATTGACAGCTGTTTCTTGTGGAGCTTATCTCAGTGGAGGTAGTGATCTGTAATTTTTCAAAAGAGGGCTTAATAACCTGACATGAGTAGAACACTAGACATATAAAGATAGGAAAGTGTGTGAAGATGAACACAATGATATTTACACACAGACAACTTGTAAAGAAAAATGTGTTCTTACATGAAGCAGATATAAATAGTTTCCTTTTAAATGTTTAGGTATAAAAAATAAAATATCATCAAAAGATCTGGCATTAGCTTGGTTTCCACCTAGACACCCTTCATTGGCAAACTAATTTTCCTTAAATGTTTGGTTCCAAATACAACTTCTCTGTAGGAGCAGTACATAGATTCTAACACTGTTCTGATACTTTTTCTCCAGCTGCAGGTTGGCAGCCTCCATACTTACTAGAAAACTGCAACTCAAAACCTTGATTCGTGCTGTTTCCATCCGTGATGAATTCAAGCCACATTGAGCTGGAAGTGCTGTTGACATTAAGACCCAACATATCTACACGGCTGAAGGAGCCCAGCAGGCGAGCTGAGTTATTGTTGCCATCATAAATCTTAGAAAAGAGGAGAAAACAAATATGAAGATGGATTCCCTTGTCTCTGCCCATCCGCTGATTTTGCACCCCTTGTTTCTACAAAGTCAACAGTTTTGTTCCTTTGGTACTCTAGTGATGGGAAGAACATTCTTCACTGTCACATTGCAATTGCAATAGCACTTAGACTTATATACCACTTCACAGTGCTTTATAGCACCAGTAAGCAGTTTACAGAGTAAGCACATTGCTCCCAACTATCTGGGTCCTCATTTTACCAACATTGGATGGAAGGCTTAGACAACCTGGAGCCAGTAAGGACTGAATTCCTGACAATGAGCTGAATTAGCCTGCAATTCTAACCACTGCACCATGATGGCTCTAGTTTAAATTAATATATCTGGTTTAATGAAAATAATAACTAGGGGTAATATGATAGCAATATTCCAATATCTAAGCGATTTATTCTCCAAAGCACCTGAAGCTAGGACAAGAAGAAATGGATGGAAACTAATCATGGAGGGAACCAACCTGGAAATAAGGAGACATTCCTGACAGAACAATTAATCAGTGGAAAAACTTGCCTCCAGAAATTGTGGATGTTCCAACACTGGAGGTTTTAAAGAAGAGATTGGCAAACTATTTGTATAAAATAGTATAGAATTTCCTGATTGAGCAAGGGGTTGGACTAGAAGACCTCTGAGGTCCATTAATTCTGTTATACTGTTATCCTGTCATTTTGCACCTGTTGCAATCCTGAACAATTTTCAAGGATAGCAGTACATAAAACATATTGCTACATTCAAGATGGATTGGGGACAAAGTGTAGATAATGTCAGCATATTCAACTGGCCAGGAAGGGATGGAGCTGGCACAGAAGATCACTATGTAAAGGCATTCCTCACATCAGATCTTGCTCTTTCTGACAGAGTAGAAGCATATCCAAAATTGGTTGAAGCTCAATTCTTGAGTTTAGTATCCTCTTTGTCAACAACATCTTTTTTTAATAGAGTTTTATTTGGGTTTTCACAAAACATACAAATACAAATAAAATATCTTTTTTTGAGAACAGCATGCTCCCAGAGGTTATCACTTCTCCATACAGACATAAACTCAATGACATATTCATCTTAATCCATATCTTATAACTATTTTCACAGTTTTCTCAATAGGTTTTCCCTTTCCTTGCTTTCTATAACCTTATTTTTAATTCTCTTTCCTTTCTAAGTTCAATTACATATCTTTTTCTAATTTTCAGTATCTTTCTAATCAATATTTTTATATTTTTGTCTTGTCCTATTTACAATTTCATATTCTCTTTTCTCATAAAACAAATTTTCCCCTGTAATTACTAGACTGGAGTGTAAAGCTTTGTATCTTTTAATTATTATCCATTCAAATCTTGCTTAAAGTTTAAATTATGCCTTTACAGTTATAACATTCATTTTCTAACCTCTATTTGATAACACAAACTTATTATCAACCAAATTCTGCTTGGTACATTCCCTTAAAGATGCACACTAAGTTCTTGAAAAAAAATGTAGATCTGTATATATCTGTATATATGTGTATGACAATAGTAAATGAAATAATTATTCTATTCAAGTTCAGCTCAGCCATTAATACTGATAGCAATCTTTTACATTTTATTAAAAAGTATTTCCATCTTTTAACAAACATTAATGAATAATATCAGTTGTCATTCACTTTAATTACCTATTTTACTCATTACTTCATATTTTACTCATTACTGTCTTTAAAAAAAACAAAACAATAGTTATTAACAATAGTCAATAACATTATTATTCTTATTCAAATTTATCCTGTCAACCAGAGATGGGATTCAAATTTTTTAACAACGGGTTCTGTGAGCATGGCTTATGTTGTGGGGGTGGCTGTGGTAGTCATGTTATTGCTGGGTGTGGCCAACTCAATATCACTCACATTGAGGCACGCATGTCCTTGCCTGGTCTCTCATGACTGTGGGTGCTGCAACAGTCGTAAGTGTGAAAATGGTCATAAGTCACTTTTTTCACTGCCATTGTAACTTTGAATGGTCACTCCACAAAAGCAAAGTACCAGCAAAGGAAGGGAAAAAAACTCCAGAGACGTTCCTGAGACAGGAAGTCTAGTCCTGCCAAGAATGTAATAAGGGTTAACAGAGGGGCAGTTTCTATAAGCAACACCAGAATGTTTCCTTCCTGCCTTCCTTACAGGATTAGACCAGTAATTTCTTCTAACAACCGGTTCTCCGAACTGCTTAGAATGTTAACAACCAGTTCTAGTGAATAGGTGGTGAACTGGTAGAATCCCACCCCTGCTGTCAACTGATATTAAAAATCTTCCATGTTTCTTTTCAATAATATACCTTTTTTAAAATCATTGAGAGCCTTATTCTCTTATCTTCTTTGTTCCTTTAATTAACAATATTCCATTACATATCAATGCCAATTTTATCTGTCACTTTAATCATCTATTATATTTTCTAACTCTTTCCTATTTCTAATATAACAATGCTATTTCGTGTATCCTTGCAGAATCCTCTCTTTAAATTAAATTTTTATCCATTGTCTCTGTTTCTTTTAAAATAGGTGTATACCTTTAATTCTTATACTTTTCCTGTTTCTCTACATCTTGCTTCTGTCCTTTATAACCTTTTTTTCCTTTCCATATTCCCCTTCTTCTTCTCCCTACCCTTTTTGTTCCCTTTTCTATCTAATTCTCCCTTCTGTGATTCCTCCCTTCTGCTTTTTCTAATGTCATAGTTACTTTTCAAATTATTCTTTTTTTGGTTTGTTGCTTAAGTCTTAAGTTTTTTAACTCCCCCCCCCCTTTCCCTTTTTTTACCCCACTTAAAATTGCTTGGTCATTAAAAATGGGCTTCTTCTTTGTCCCAACCTGAAAGATAGCTCTTTCAGTGTATAGAATAAGAGAGAAGCTCAAAGCCTCTAGCTGCTACAGCTTATGAAACCATCACCCCCCCCCCCCCCAACTTCAACAGCCCTTTCCGGCAAAAAATGAGTGGTGCAATTTTCCATCATTTTTGTGGATGGAAATGCAAACTGATGGAGTTGCAAATTGGTCTGGGATTCATCAGCATTGAAATGCATTCATTCTTATTTTCTGGTTATGCTGTTTGCTTAACTACTCTTTAACACTCATTTTAATCCATTGGACAATTAGTCATTACCTTGAGGACATCTCCAGTTTCCAAGCTGAATGCCCTGGCTTTAAGTTGAATTCCTTTTCCTGGCTGTGTCTGGATGGAATAGATACATTCATGGTGGTTGTTGTAGTTTAGGGGATAATTTGGAGATAAGAGAACACCTTGAGTTCCAGTCACAGAGGAGCCACATTCCGCTACAGAGAAAAAAGCAGAAGGATTGACTGTTAATAGATGGGGATATACCAGTGATATAAAAAACATATTGTCTGGGTAAAAACTGATGTGGGCTTATTGTGTTTTTCTTCTTACACATGGAATCTTATGTCCCAATAAAGGAGAACACTTGTAGCTCAGGATTCAAATAAGGGGTCTTTGATGCTCTCTGAGCTTGGTTGTTTTATGGCAGATATTTCATTAGCTAAACTACTGCAACATTTAGTTTCTAGTGCTACACTAGAAACTAAATGTTGGATTACAGAAATAAAGAACCATCCTGTAAGTTGATCAGGATACTCATATGCTCTGCATTTAGACACCATAACATAGTCTGCTACTGCACCCACATGGCCACATTTTCTGGCTAACTGATAAAGCAAAGATGGTGCTCTCCTATACAATTATACTGTATTATAGAATCTTCTCTAGATGAGATGGGTAACATGTAGGTTTACTATACAAGTAAATATATCCCTGCACCCTGAATCAATCTTATTGTTTTATCTTAGTTCTGCACTTCTTAACTATGTTATGGAGTTGAACACAGCTACAACTTTTCAAGCTTGTTGTATCTTTCCATGATATGTTAAAGCAGAAGACAACCCAGCCATACTGCCAATTCCCAGACAATGATGCCAAGTTGGTATATCATATGAGAAAGCTGGAAATCTAAAGTCAGTAAGCAGCATTTAAAACATCACGTTCAATGTCTCGATTAGGGAAAGTATTGAAATAAAAGCAATCCCAATGGAACAAAATTTCCAATAATGCTACTAATACTTAATTAATACTACACCCACAGTGTCCAGGCCACTTTTATACCTCCAGAGCACTTCTGCCTCACTGCAATTGCCACTGAGTTGTTCTCATTCTTTTATGGCTGGAAATAGCAGAGATAAAATGTCATCTGTCTGAAAAATATTGCTAATTTAACAAAGTCTGAAAACAATTCATTAAAAATTCTCCCTCTGCAGGGTGCCCATAGTGTTGTTGGAGGAGAGAGTATACGAGAGTCAAGATATTGTGATGGATATAAAAATGGATTTTGATTAAAAGGATTTTGACTTTTTTGGCCATTCCCATCTTGTCTCTGCCTCATATATGTCAATTATAGCTCATACTGGTGAGAAAGTTGCATTGTTCTCTGTGACAGCAAGCGGCATCTCCCCATAATTCTAAGTCTATACTATCACCAAAGAAGTTTTAATGAGAAGAACCTGGCTGTTATGCCATTGTCAGAATCTGATTCTGAGAGGGAGGCCAAGTAGCTGGGAGTGAGGGAGTGAGAGTGTGGTTCTGTTGGCTGTGGAAGAAACTGGGGTACGACACAGTCTGGCTGGGCAGAGCAGGAGAGAGGTAGAGCAAGGCAAATGGAATTCACAGGAAGATCCAAGCCCATCCCCTCTTCATCCTAGGGCATGCAGGGAGGAACAAAGAAGGGAGCAATGTGAGTTGCATGGCTTCTGGGGGAGGAAAGGGCCCTGATTCCCTTCATTAACTGCAGCTGGGAATACAGTGTTTAAAAAGAGACCAATTTGTTGGAAAAAATCATGTATTATCTTGTTTTGTCAAAGCTTATCTGGGTTCCTGGCATCTCCCCAACTGTATGTGTTTTGTTGGCCTTTGAAGTCTGCAATTCCTTATCCTGCCCTGTCCAGTTATAATACTTTATTTGCAGTCACAGACCAAAACACAAGTACAACAAAAGAAGAACATGGGAAAAATAATCATGAACAATTGGTCACCAAAAACTTGATTGAGGGGAATTATAGCGTTCTCCTCTGATGGTTACAGTACCCTGTCCAGTTAACTGCTGCAGCGTGGTTTGTGTGAATTTTTATTTACAGTTTATATGTACTTTGTTTTCAGAATGAATTTCCTCCACTTAAAGACTGTTCTTGGGAGAGTTTTTTCTCCAGCCAAAGGTAACTGGACATTGGAGGCAAAGTTGGAGGTATTAAAGATACTTTTCTTACTTATGTGACTGTGTTGCCTTTGTGCTATGCCCTGGGTCATCACAATGGCTTCCAGATGTTAGGAGAATCTCTGCTGCTAATTTTTTTGTGTGTTGTGATTATCTGCACCACACCACTTCTACAGTTAAAAATGTATGTCCCAGTATACCCAGGAACCATTTGGAAATGGATATTTTGGTTTCAATTTCACTAATTTTCCTAAATTAAATCTATTTTTCTACTGACACAGTTTGCAGTCACAAACAACAGAATCATATTGTGGGCTTGTTTGCAATTTAGAGAAAGATATGCATGTATTATTTATTAGATTTAGATCCTATCTTTACTTTTGTACTCAAAGTGTTCTCTCCTTCCAACAACAACCATCTCAGGTGGTAGGTTGGACTGAGAGAAGATGACTAGCCTAGAATCACTCAGCTGATTCTGTCCTGTATGAAGGATGATCACACTGTATCTCTCAGCATAACATGAGAACTTAGTTTTCTGCTTTCCTTAACAAGCCATAGTTACCATGCCTCAGTGCACGATGTGAATTCCATCTTAATGTGAGCTAAACATGGGCATAGATACATTATTTGGAATCTGGGATTACTCTGCAGATTTGCAACTGATTGCCTCCCCTCCCTTTCTTTTTTAACATTAAGCATGACATAGGGATTCCCTGTAAACTTGATTAACCAATGTTAGCACAAATTAAGATTTGCAGACCAGATTTAATAAATTCCCAATTATTAATTTAAATCTCCACTGCTGGGGTTACCTAAAATTAATAACTGGGTGCTTGTAAAATCTAATTCAAAAATCTTAATTTGTGATAATGAAGGGTAATCTAAATGTTTGTGCAGATGTAATGTTGCCTGTACACCATGACCTGACTACTTGGCTTTGATTATTTTTTTCATCTCTCTCAGATCAAAGGATGATCAAGCACATGGACAGTGCAAAATATATCATAAGACCAGCAATTCCAGGCTCCTGGTCTTGTTTATTCACTCAGCCTTATCCATCTTCTAATACTTCCCACAGTTCAAAAGCAAGAAAGGCTAAAGAGCTTGCCCTAGGTACATTCTGATACACTAGACTGCCCAAGCAAAATTAAAGCACGTGACCACCTACCAACACACCTTGGCAGTGGCGAACTCCACACACGCCGTCTACCGCCCAGGCAAGTAATGCTGGAGACACCTTCTAGTCGGTATCCAGGGAAGCAGGAGAAAGTCAAGATGTCCCCCACACCAAACTGAAGACCTTTGCGAATGCTGTAGATAGGCACTTCAGGCTCCTCACAAGGTTCTAGGTCATATTCTGATGGGCAGAGAAACATAAGCAACCACTGGAGCATTACCCCCAAAATAGAAAACCCCCAAGAATTCTCCTGTAACTGACAAGGCCTTGCAGGCAGGATAAACTATTTTGCCTTTGGGCAGAGGAAAGGGAAAACTCCAGCCAGCCCTATGTGAAGCCTTTCTCTACTTGAAAACACAGAGGTTAAATGTGAGTCTTTCTATATACAAATAGTAGATACTCTTATAGTTAGCAATTCTTCTTCTGCCTCCCCTTTAACTCTGTTAACATTGCTGACTCTTGGCTTTGCTAGAAATAAAACTATGCCTTTGCAGTGCTAATTCTTCCATATTAATGTGGCAATGAAGATCCCGCTGGGAAAATGTCTCCTCTATTTTTAGGCAGAAGTAAATTTTAGCTGAGTTACAGCAAATTACCATCCTTTCACCCACTGTTTTGTGTGTGTGTGAGTGGACAGTGTTATTTTTTCAATGCACCTTTTTTTTTTTTAAATGTATCTTCTGGTCCTGGAATCAATTTTTAATGTTTTGTTATTTTATTAGCATTTAACATATTACAATCACAAATCCAAAACTGGCAAACAAATAATGCAATGGAAACCAGACCATTATATACATATTGAGGATAGTAGGGCTGCAACTGCTTATTGTTTGCTACCAATCAAGATAGAAAATAAAAATAGTAAAACATGCCGTAGATTGGAACAAATTGGAACCCGTTCATTAAAAAAATAAAATAAAACTGCACATGCTGGAGAAAATAGTCAATATAGAAGCAATCTTTTCCTATTGCTTCCCTAATTTTTATTTCTTAGATCTGGCATTGGCTCCTCTGTTGTACATGATACAATATATTTTCAAATGCTAAAATTAAAATGAAGGTAGAATGCTGCAACGGAAGGTACAGCATTTAGGGTCATCTTTATTTCTTTACAAGAATTATGAGAACACTTTGCTGATAGGGAGAGAGGAGTCAAAAATAATCTGAGGATTGAAAGCAAGGATAGTTGTGGATTAAATAGAGAAGCCTGGAGTAATCTCATTAGTCTGCCTTCTGGTTATATGCTGCTTTCTGACTAAACCCACTGTGATAGCCATGTGGTCAAAATGTCAATTCTACCCACTGTCTCAAACTTCTGCTTTGGTTTTTAAGTGTAAAGGGTTTTGCTAACAGCACATGGCTTACAGCCACAGAATGGCTGTATGAAGAGCAGGCCCAACATTATAGTGGTTTATGACTGACTAAGATTGTCATAAACCAAGGCGGGCCAAGGACTGGTCAGTGTTTTTTTTTATCTAAAGTAAATGTTCAGTATCTAGAATAAGTCTCTCCAAGATGTCCATTTCTTGTCTCCAATGCCATTTCTTGGTGATGAAAGAAGTCCTGTCCAGGGTATTTACTTACTTCCCAAGTACCAGCCTTACCTGAAAAAGTGATGTTGAAGCCTTCATAAGAAATGGAGAAGTCCGAGATGAAGCGGATCTGAGCAGAGAAGTTCCCAAAGAGACCAGCACTAAAAGGAGCAGGCAGGTGGGAACCAGTGAGCTGTTTCAGTGGATGACTGAAGCTGCCATTTTCAGTGATCAACAGGTAGTCATGACCGCTCTCCAAGTGGAAAGTGTGGAAAGTGAAGAAAACACCTGGAGGTAATATAGTTCAAGAGATATGCTACTTCAGAGATACCTGAATGCTGCTGAGAACTGGATCATGATTAATCAGAGAACAGAAATCACAGAACTACCAAATCCCACCAACCACAAAATCAAAGTCCCATAGTATTCTTCATTTGACAAAGAATCAGCTTTACAACATGAATGAATGAATGAAATAACGAATTAATGAATATTTCAGAGATTGTGCCAAACATCAACAAAGCATGTCAACACTGGAAACTTTAGGATCTCAACAGCTTTGGTACAAGGTACATAGAGAAGTGTGTTTAAAGCAGTAATGATGGAAAGAATGGAAAGGTCTAGATTTGATCAGAATAACAGTTGCACAATATGACTCTTTCATGATTCTCCTTGTATTAAACCTAATCTAGGAATTTTTCAAGCAATCTTCTGGATTTGGAAACCACAGAAACCTAGGAACACAGTTTTAAAAACAAAGGGAATAGAACACAATAAATCTAAGATCGTCATTCATGAATTCTACACTTTCAATTATGGTGTGTTTTCTTTCCATCCCTGTGGGAAGCACAGAGAACTCAATTCCAACTCTATCAAAGTTTGATCAACTGGCAGTGGGACCATCAACTTGAGAGAAAGAAAATGACTAGAAACCTTTAACCCAGAAAATTGAGTCAGACTCCAAGAACTCAGGGGATCGTAGTTTGCTGTAAATATGACATAGTAAAACTGCTTAGCTCTGTCTGGAAGTTCCCATTGTGAGATTATCTAGTGGATGAAATGCCCTCTGATGATGCTGTAACTTGCACATTAAGGGAATGGTCATCAATATTAATTTTCTTTTCTTGAATCTTTGGGAATACCTCCAAATCTTAAGTTTAATTATCTTTGTTGGACTCTCAAGACCTATTTCAGATGCAGTATGTGAAGATCTAACTCTCTGGGGAAGGCCGTAATGCTGAGAAAGGTGAAAAGAAAGAGAAGAATACAACAGGAGCAAAGTGGATAGTTTTGCTAGCCATGAATGCATTATTGGAAGAGCTGAAGAATCAGGTTAGGGGCAGATTGCCTCAGAGAACAATCTATGGGGGGAATCCTAAAAGTTAACAAAGTGACTTTGTGACACTTAATCAGTTACTCAATCAAGACCTCTAAAGTCTGTCCTGGTTTGTTAATTCTTGAGACTCCAGTCATTTCCAGCTGAGTGCTCCATCACTGGAAGTTTTTAAGAAGAGATTAGACAGCCATTTGTCCAGAATGGTGTAGGGTCTCCTGCTTGGGCAGGCAGTTGGACTAGAAGACCTCCAAGATCCCTCCCAACCCTATTATTCTATATTATATGTTCGGTGTCCTTCTTTCAGCTTTGATACTTCTTGAGTATTGAATTGTACATCCCTTGTAAGATTTTTTTAAATTTCAGTCCATAACACTATACTTATTTCATCTGCTTTGTGAAATATCCTTTCTTGTAAATGCTGAAATTCAGACAGGAGGTTGTACAACTTGCCTCTTGGTGTGACCGGAAAAATCGGGAACTCACTCAAAACCATAGAAATGGTGGTAGACTTTAGGAGAAACCATTCTATACTGCCACCTTTTACAATACTAAACAACACAGTATCAACAGTAGAGACCTTCAAGTTTCTAGGTTCTATCATATCTCAAGACCTAAAATGGACACCTAACATCAAAAATGTCATAAAAAAAAGTACAACAAAGATTGTTCTTTCTGTGCCAACCCAGAAAGCTCAAACTGCCCCAGAAGCTGCTGATGCAGTTCTACAGAGGAATTATTGAGTCTGTCATCTGCACCTCTATAACTGTGTGGTTTGGTTCTGAAACCCATCAGGACGGACACAGACTTCAGAGGTAATTAGGACTGCAGAAAAAACAGTTGCTACCAACCTTCCTTCAACCGAGGACCTGAATAATGCTCGAGTCAAAAAGAGGGCTCTGAAAATATTTACTTCCTGAATGCCAGGAAACAAATAATTCTCTTTACACTGTCAAACTATTTACTAAGTCTGCATTAATATTACGATTACTATTCATCTCCTCATCCTTTCTTTCACCCATCTCCTCCCACTTATGACTGCAGAATGCAACTTTGTTGCTTGTATCCTTATGATTTTTAATTGACTTTTTACTAGTATAATTTGATTTGATTTGATCACTTATGTTTCCTGGTATGATTTGATTGCTTATTTGTACCCTTTGATTACTATTAAGTGTTATAACTATGACTCTTGATGAATGTATTTTTTTTTCTTTTTCTTTTTATGAAAGAAAAAGAACATTTACACTGAGAGCATTTACACCAAAACAAATTCCTTGTGTGTCCAATCCACTTGGCCAATGAAGAATTCTATTATATTCTATTTATCACTAAGGTTTCTTCTCAGTTGCTGAGAAGCAAACCTTTCACAGAGAAAGTTCGCATCTCATTCTGAGATGTACAGTAATTGGATGTGTAATCTTGCCATGGTAAGTTTGAAATTATTATAGAAACCTACTGGGTATGAATCTATATGGTTATGATATTAGCTATTTTTTATTTCCTCTCCAAAATAAGGACATCTGGCATTACAAACATATCCCTCAATCCCTAGTTCATCCTTATCTTCTATTTTTAGGCAAAAGGGAGCCAGAAATGCTTACACTGGGTTTTTGAGATATTGCATTTTTAACAAATATACTGGGATTCTTTTTTAGTGAAGTACCTTAAGAGGGAAAACATTATTATTTCTGAAATGTAATGATACAGCTCATTAGTCTATAATACATAGAAGTTACCTTGAATATATATAAAACAAAAGCAGAGAATGAGGAAATATATTTGTATTAAAATCAAACCTTATGCTAAGTCAAAATTCATTGGCACAACAATTTCTTTTGTTTCAACTTGTTTCTCTGTGGTGTTGTTTGACAAATTATGTTTTCATCTGCATTGGTTGAGGAGTTGATTATTTTTACCTGATGTCTTTTACTGTTCTTTTTACTGTTTTATATGCATGTTTTTCTTTTCATGCCTTGTTAGCCTTCTAGAATTATTTGATTACAGTGGACAATCATGAGAAACAACAGAGTAAATAATTACGTAAAAAGATGGTTGCTCTTTTTACTGTTGACATCTTAATATAAACAGCTTGACTATTGAGTGATTGGTCCAGTCATCCAGAAAGCTTCCACTTATTTATCAATGTATATATTATTTTATTTTACCTGCCACAACCAAGATACTTTAAGTAGATGAAAATATTGTTATTAAAACAGCCATGATACAATATGTTAAGTAAACAATCTTTCAGAGCTACAGAATGTTAAAAATATAAAATAAAAATCATAGAAAGAACAAGCCAAAAAAAGAGATGGCATCATTTAAGAATCAAAATTTTAAACAATTCTAAGTACTTTAACTACTAAAATCCTTGTACAGATTCCTCTGGGACCTTAACATTCCAAATTTAACAGGCAGTTCATCTCTCTCTCTCTCTCTCTCTCTCTTTTTTGTTCACTACATATTTCCTAATTGGCTAAGATCTCTTAGTGAAAGAGAAAAAAAAAAGTTCAATGGGGGCAAATGACAACTAAGTCTCAGGGTTGTAAATATAATATATCCAAGGGGATATACAAGGGGATTTTTGGACTTTTGGCACACCCCTTCTTCATTATTCCAAAAGGCCAATCTTCCTTAACATAAGGAAAGGGCTATTTCACATCTTCCCACCTTTATCTTGCCTGCTATCTTCACACTACTTTTGGGCAAGTATACTTGTATACTCTCCACTATACACAGAGAGTATACAAGTATGTCTCTCATAGATAGTTGTTGGCTCTTAGAATGATGTGTAATTAAATGGAGACAATTCCCCCTACCCAGTCAAGATTCTCATTCAACACTCTCTGAGTGTTGGGAGCCTGCTTAGAGGATTATTTCCACCTAAGTTGATGATGCAATTTTCAGGAGGAGTATTAGAATCAGGGGTAGAGATTACCCCAGGAGTGAAGAACTGCAGTATATCAAGTGGAGTCCATTGGTCCATTTCGCTTCAAGCTCTGTCTTTAAACAGCAACTGCCAACTCTTTATTAAGAGCTGATCAGTGCCGAGGGATTACCATGAAGTGAGGCTGCTAACTGCAAACAACTATATGTATCAGAAACAAAGCCAAGAGCCTCAAGGCTTTGATAACACAAGATTTAAGCAGACTAGAAAGTTAATTCTAAGGGATAAGAAATGGACATGCTCAGCTTTAGCTGGGTTAAAAAAAAAATCTTTAACTTTTCATTTTCAAAGGAGGAGATGGCTCCTTTTTCATGGGAGAATAGGAGACACTGATATTCCTCATGTGTGGATGAGCCTCTTTCTGCCCTTCTGTTTCAACTCCTTCCCTCAAAACAATGCTATAGAGCGCTGTACACCAGAACACCTAGACACAAGAACAGTTTTTTCCCAATGCCATCACTCTGCTAAACAAATAATTCCCACAACACTGTCCAACTATTTACAAAGTCTGCATTACTATTACTATTAATCTTCGTATCACTCATCACCCATCCCCTCCCACTTGTGACTGTATGACTGTAACTTTGTTGCTTGTATCCTTATGATTTATATTGACTGTTTTCTAATATGTCTTGATTGCTTATTGTACCCTATGACTATCATTAAGTGTTGTACCTTGTGATTCTTGATTCTTGATGAATGTATCTTTTCTTTTATTTATACTGAGAGCATTTGTACCATGACAAATTCCTTGTGTGTCCAATCACACTTGGCCAATAAAGAATTCTATTCTATTCTGTTCTATTCTATTCTATTCTATTCTATTCTATTCTATCTATTCTATTTTAGTCTAGTCTAGTCTAGTCTAGTCTATTCTGTATTCTATTCTAGAGCAGTGATTCTCAGCTTGAGCAAGTTCAAGATGTGTGGATTTCAGCTCTCATAATTCCCCATCCGGCATGCCAATTACCAATTATGGGAGTTGAAGTCCACACATTTGGAACTTGCTCAGGTTGAGAATCACCGATTTAGAGATTGTGAAGCCAAGGGATTGAGCAAGCAGTAATTCTTCAAGAAATATATTTCTATAATAATAACAATAACAATAACAACAACAACAACAACAACAACAACAACAACAATAATAATAATAATAATAATAATAATAATAATAATAATAATAATAATAATAATAATAATAATAATAATAATAATAATTTTCATCATAGATTTCAAGATAAATGATCACGGGAAGCTTTACATTAATGGAAGGATGAAGTGTAAATGTGTGTGTGTGTGTGTGTGTGTGTGTGTGAGAGAGAGAGAGAGAGAGTGAGTATTGTGCACACTTGCACAAAATCTTTCCCTCCAGAAGTATCAGCCTGACAGGAAGACAGAAAGATGGAAAAGTCCAAATAGAACTGTTATTTAAGATGTCCCAAAGGTGCTTTTTCAAGATGCAACTGAACTTTCTGGTTTTTCCTTGAAGACATTTTATTTTCCAAGAAGCTTCTGAAGAGCTGAAGAAGCTTCGTGGTTGAGAAGTGAAATGTCTTTAAAGAAAAATCAGAATGTCCAGCTGCCTCTTGAAAAAGCATCTTTGGGATACCCTAGATTGAAACAAATTGGCAGCCACTCATTAAAAAAAATAATGAATTTAAAACTACCCATCCTGTTCAAAATAACCGATGTAGAAACAATCTTTTCCTGTACTTTATTTCTAAGTTTCCTGAATTTTATTTCTTTAATCTGGCAATAGAGCCCGCTGATGTGCATGACACAATATATATTTTAAAATGTTAATGTTGGTGTGAGGGAAGACAAGAATATGTTGCAGGTTAATAGTCCTGGTGGATTAGACAGAAGAGCCAGGAATAATCTCACTAATCTGCCTTCTGGTAATTTATTGCTTTCTGACTAAACCTCCATGATAGCCATGTGGTCAAAATGATGGGAAATTGGGCTGAGGGTCCCAGGATTCCTATTTCCCCAGCAAAAAGGAAAAATATAGTGCTTGGGAGAAGTCGTAAACATGGAGCTAAAACACACCGTAAATTCCTAATAGCTGTCCAGGGTCCTGAAATCACTGCATGTGATGATGCTTTGCATGAACTCTGCCTTGGAAGTGCCCAGAGCCTTTAATTATACAGAAAAGTGATTGCTGGATCAGATAATGGACCTGCCTGTTGGCCTGTTTCTGACTTTATTGTTATCTTCACATTGCTGCCAGGTTCTTCCATGGAAGCACATCACAGACCACCCATCTGCATTGCCATAATGCATTCTGATCCCATAAGGCTGGTACCAGAGAGATCCTAGCATTTGCAAAATAAACTATTTATAAAACTGGTGCTGTGAAAGCATGTTGCTTTGCACAGCTTACAAATACTGCTCACAAAGAGTGGCCAAAAGCCACACTTTGATCTGAACAAAAAGAAGGGACCATTTGAATAATATTTTAGGGGGAAAGAATCAAGTTCTATGTGGTATATGCCAAGTATTGCACTAGGATAATGAGAAGCTTCTCATCAGAAGTGAGATTTCAGGGTTGAGTGGATTAATGAAGAGTAGATTGCTCTGCTCTGTGGGATACTTTGCACAGCATGTAACTCCTTAGTAATATGTTGCACTTTTCAACAATGGGTTTATCTACCTTAATACAACTGGCAACACAGAACTGATTGATAACAGTTCCCATTGTCTGGATTCCTAGCAGACTAAAGGAATTTAGCATTCAAAATTATGGACATTCAAAATTAATGTATAATTTATATCCTGCCCCCTTCTCTCTCCCTAAATCCCTCTTTTTTTTCTCAGCTCTTTGGAACATAACTTCTTCTAATTCCACTTCATAAAAGAACAGAGAAACAGGAAAGGAAGCAGGAAAGAGCTTCAGACAATCTGATGAGTGGGAAAAACAGGCAGTGTGTGTTCTGCCAAAATATATAGCAAGGAGATGGCAACCCAAGGCAAAAGAAAGAGGATTTAAGGAAATTTAGGTGGAAGGAATTGTAAAGAATGCTGGAAGACAGGAATAAAAAAGGAGCAATTCAATACATAAACAATAAAAAATACTATCTGTCTATAAAAATATTCAACTTTTTCAAGCTGTAGGTAACTTATTATGGCTTCTACAGTTGCCTATTAATAAAAAGGCAATGTTTAATTACTGGTGAGTCTGGTGAGCCTCAAAGCAGATGACTGTAGACATATTTTGTGCACCTTGAAGTTCCAAGGGCATTTCAAACAATTTCCTTAGAAATAGAGGACATTATAGAAGTATCCAAAGATGCTTAAAGGTGAAACTTTCTTAATGATGTGAGGAGGTCATCAGAATAGTGAAAGTGGATCCAAAGTATACTCTTAAACTAAACTGTAATAGCAGCCTTTTTCTGTCTCAATGGATCTTTGTTTTATAATGAGCTTAGTGAAACAATCACTCCTCTTCTTTTGCTTCTGTGCCTGCTCTGTGGAGCATGCCAAGAATCTTGTAGGGGTAGATCCTCCTAACTTTCCAAGGGGAGGGGGTTGGTGAAAACATGGAAGAATCATAGGACTTACCTTTGCCATGAGAAGCTTCTATAATCCAAGTGCAATTTAAATTATTGGGGTAGAAATCTGGAAAGCCTGGTGATAATACAGTGCCACTAGATCCTTGAATGTAGCCTCCACAGAGAGCTGAAAACCATCATGAAAAAAGAAGTAGACATGAGAAGTTCCAGCTGTCTTGTACCTTTCCTTAGCAAAGACATCACCCCACACATTCTGCCTCCTTTCCCTTGCACATCCAGATGGCTTACTTATTTTTTCCAGTTGTACCTAGAGGAACATGTCATTGTAATCATTTTACAGGGACATTCTTCTGCAGCTAATTCATTAATAGTCAAAGAACATTAGAACGGATCACCTGGAGTCTTGCCTGTTCCTAGCTCAAGACCCCAGCTATACTGTAAGATTTCTGCCTTTGTTCTGCATTTGTACACTCAAATTGTCTGATCAAATGCAGGAAAACATAGAGCTGAACATAGCTCCAAGTCTGACTTGTCCCAAACAAAGTAATTGTGTCTCTCTCAACTTGTGTCTTCTTTTCCACCTCCCCCTTCCCAGAACTTTGAGCCTTGGGAATAGTTATAGAAATAGTTATATCCCACCACTACCCTATAGGAAGAGTTAAATTTTGTTTCTTTTTTCCGAACCAAAAGGATGTTGGAAACACCTTCTATTGCTTCTGCATCTCCCTATTATCCTTTGGGGCTTCTGATACTTAGAAAGGATGCTTGAGAACCTCTAAAATTACATTAGGGAAGATTTCAGACAGCTATAGCTATTTTATTGAATTATTAAAAACATGTTTATACAATTTCCTTTAAAAAATCTTGAAGTGGCAGAAGGCAAGAATTCTTAAGCAGAATTCTAGGGTTTTAAGCAAAATTCCCACTAGAACCAAACACAAATAACATATGCTGAGAATTAAACAAGGCCAATGATTTGAATATAAAGACCAAAGAGAATTCAGAGCTCTGACAGAATTCTCCTAGACTTATCTGAGTTTTTTTCAATTTAATAATCTAAAGAGTGAGAGACAAATTTTACCACTGTTGTTAAACAAGTTGGATCTTTACCAGTCAATTGTAGATATCCAGGTTTCCATATTTAAGTCCATATTTGGGGCAGAGGGAAGGAAGGAATAATGCAGCAATATGGAAGACAGCACATTGCAAAGATACTGACCTGGGGATTTTGGCCCTAAGGAACTATTTGTGAGTAATTTCCTTTACATTCTTTACTTATAGGTAGACATCTTATCAAATTAAAGCAAACATTTGTATCACTAAAGATAAACTCTGGGAATCACTAGAGAGGAGCCTTCCTACCTCGCTTTCGGCGGAAGGAATGGATGCAGAGTGGATGCCTAGCAGATGCCTAGCGGATGCAAAGGTTCACTGCGCATGCGGGGAGGATGCATTGCGTCAGCCCCGCAGATATAAAGGGAAGCAGCTCGCAAGAAGGTCACAATTCAGAGGAAAGACCTGCTGCCAGACACAGCTTCAGCCAGCCAACAACCATGGGGAAGAAGAGGAAGCCTGTGCCAATCTCTGCCCAGCCTGGCAAGAGAAGGACAGGGCCACCATCCCACCCGCCTGGTCCTGACTCTGCTTCTGCCTGGGGGCTTTCTGCTGCTCAGGCTGACTCTTCTGTTTGCTGGGGCTTCTGCTGGCGCTGCTCCTGGTGCTGGTGCTTCTGCTGGTGCTTTATCTGCTGCGCGCTGCTTCCTGGTGCTGGTGTTCTGCTGGTGCTTACTCTGCTTGGCACTGGCTCCTGGGTCACTCTGGTGCTGCTGGGTGCTTACTTCGGCTGTTGTGATCCTGGTCCTGGCTGGTCCTGCTGGTGCTGCTGGTCTGCGGTCCTGCTTTTGCTGCTATTGTTGTTGTTTGTTGTTGCCTGGTGGTGGTGGTGGTGTGTTGGATGCAGCCCCTAGAACCTCAAAAGCCGCTCTGATGAGGCCAGAATGGCCTGCCAGAGGGAGGAAAGAGGCATACGTGTTGAACGGGAGAGGAAGCAATACTCCATCGAAGAGAACATGGGTGGCTGAAAATGGCTGAGGGAGAAGCGAGTTATCTCTGGCGCGAAGGGACACAGGCTAATATCGAGACAACCAAAGGATGAAGCAGGCTGCTTGGAGAGAGAACTAGGCGGAGAGCCTGGCTACACTTCGGAGGTCCTCCTCGGCTGGTGGAAAGCACACTTAGCACACCTGGTATAGGAATGCTGCACTCAAAAAATTGGCCGAGGCCAACGGTCAAGTTGACAGAACCGGGAGACCTAACTGTGATGGCCAAGTGCAGCTTCTTGGAGGGTGAGATCCGCCACTGAGAGCAGCCCCTCTCACAACCCTCTGCTCTCAGGCAGCCCCAGAGAGCCAGTCCTCTCTGGCCAAGGAGTCAGCTCCTGTGTCCAGGCAGGTATTACTTGTGGAGCGTCCCATGAGGGAGAACCACACCAACAGCTGCATTCCCCATGGCGGAGTTTGTGTGAGGGACCCCCTGACGCAGTGGGAGCAAGGAGAGGGCACTGCCCCACCAGAGACCAACCCACATCCACCTCAGCTCCACCTCCACAGAATAGGCAGGCAGAGAGCCAGACCGGAAGGGAGAGCCACACTCAATCCTGCTGGAGATCAGGGACACCATCAAAAGCACGGTAGATCTCCTCTCTCAGCTGTGCACACAATGACCATACCATCCCAACCAACACACGCCTTCCTCACTACATCAACCAGAACCCTCCTGGACATGTCCGAATCACAGAACCAGGTGATCAAGGACAGGATCACTGGTCTTCTGCCAACCCTCCAGACACCAGCTTGACCTGCTCCGCACCAGTCAGCGTCTGCTCCTCCACCCCAGGTGTGGTCCTTGCCCTTTCAAGCTTTTCCAACAGGTTCCTCACCTATCAAGGCTACAGCTATCAGGACTCAGCAACAACAGGCAGCCCTTCTCAGTCCAAGCACAATGGTTCAATCATACGCCACCCGTGCCAACCGATGCCACCGTATGCACAAACCCCACACCCGATGCCACCGACGCCACTTGATTGCACCAACCACAGATGCCACCCATGCCACAGATGCCACCATGGCCACAGATGCCACCCACGGCCCAAGATCCACCCACGCCTCACCTCGCTTCACGCCTGCAAACCAGACAGCCCCACTACACTCCTCCTTCTACAACCCACAGCCAGCCCGGCCATCGAAGAACATCTGTCATCGTATTGGACTGACATCCCATGTCCTGGAGGAAAAGGGCTCTCAACATCACAGGACTGAAGCCAGTTCTCTGAGAGCTTGCCCTCCACAAACACCATCCCCTGTTGTCCTCTCAGGGCCATGGCTCACCGCAAGGTGCCCTCAGACCAGCACTCCACCACAGCCACCTCGCACAGCACCTGGGACCCTTCACCCTGAGACTATGGGCACGCCTCAGATTTGACGTGACGAAGAGGTGCCAGAGCCTGGGTTGCTACCTGGTTGACTTTTATATTTGCTTGGGACACTTGTCTTTTTCTTTTCAGTTTGTTATTATAATAAAGATTCTTTGCTTCACACACTTTGGTTCAATTCTTTTAGTCAATAAAGTCTTGGTGGAAATTTTAGAAATGGTTTAAGCCTTTGCATGCTTGTGGATGGGTAAGAATAGCAGTGGGATGGGCAGGGATACCTGTGGATGGGGTAATTAGTTGTGGGATGGGCAAGGGATACCTGCTGAATGGGTAATAGCTGTGGGATGGGTAAGGATAGCAGTGGGATTGGGCACGGGATACCTGTGGCATGGGTAATAGCTGTGGGATGGTGTAGGATAACTGTGGGAATGGGTAATAGCTGTGGATAGATAAACCTCCAGTGCAAAGCATAGTGGGAACTGTAATGGGCCACCGTCGCAGGTGCCACACCGTATGCCCTTTATTATGCAATAACAATTTTAGATCCATTCTCACACACATTCAACATAAACACATACTTTTTATTAAATGCCTGTTCATTGTAGGGGCCACTCAACATACATGGCAACAATCTCATCAGTGGTGTGAGACAAGGCTGAAGAAGCCATCCATTAAGCATCTTATCATCCTGGTTCTTGCCACTCCAAGCTCCCAGCTGGGGGAGTTGCATCAAGTTGTTTCAGGCGAGGTTGCGCTGGCTTCTTCCCTTCAGTGAGCTTCTGTTGGGGCCCTTGCAAATCCACAGGGTCCTTCAGTTTCGCCCTGCCTCCATTCTCACACCAGGCTTCCATGTCCCCAGTGCGCTTGCTTGTCTGGTCGCACGAGCCGTTTCTGCAAGACTGGGTAGCGGGTCGCATGAGAATTGTGGCAGGGATGCAGCAAGCTTCAACGATTTCCTCACTGTCTCTGGGCAATGCTGCATGGTGGTGAGAAGTACGTGGAACCTGTTGGGCCAGGATGCCAAAGGCGTTCTCCACCACCCGCCTTTGCCCTGGACAGCCTGTAGTTGAAGATCCCTCTTCAGCGGGTGAAGGCATCTGGAAGTGTAGGGCTTCAATTGAGGTAGGTTTCTGAGGGAGAACGGCGTTCATCCCACAACGATGACAGTAAGGGCAACATCTTGTGTTTTCCGTTGGGCAGGACAGGGTTTGGATCTGGAAAGGCCCATGATGAGGTTGCGTTCCAGCCCTCCTTGAAAGGTGATGGCTTTGTATACCTGGGCATCTGAAGATGACGCCGTTGCCTGAAGCATCGATGTTCAATGAAGCTTGCAGTCAGCATCGACGCATGGCGAAGAGATGATGCTGGAAAGAGCCGCTTGTGAGTTTGTGATAAGTGGACGCCTGACTTGGCTGAGCCTTTGCAGGCCACGTGCTTCCCATTCTATTGGCTCCAAAGGGTGGTGTGGGAAGTTCACTTCTGATCACTGCTCTGCAACTTTCTTCAAGCCTTCTCAGTGGAGGGGCAGCTGGAAGGAGTCTCCTCGCAGTTATTCTTTGATGATGGCCTATCACGCAACTTCTCTGACAACTAGTGCTAATGCTGTTGTGTGGGCACCCTCCAGCCATATGCATGCTCTGTATGTGGTCCCTGAAGGCAGGTAGTGCAGAGTCAGTGCACCATTGAATCCAGGGTCCAGGCTGGGCCGGAAGTTGGGTGCTTGCTTGGGTCAACTGGGTCTCAGCCGCTCACAACTTCAATCAAACATGGATGGAGGCATTCTCATGAAGTTCTGGAATGCCATGAGGGGTCCCTCGTTCCTCAGCTCCACCATCAGCTTGTTTAGCAAGTCCGTACTCTGCTCTTCTCCTGATCCATCTTCGGACGTCCAGTACGCTTCTTGCTGCCTCCTTTTCTTCCGTAGAACAGGTGAAAGAAGTCTATAGATGCTTGCGACTGTGTAAGAACGATTGGTGGCTACCAAAAGGAGTGGTGTGATGATCCATGTGAGATGACTGGATGCTGTGTAAGAGCAAAAGCCAGATGAAGGCTGAAGAGGTCTGCACAGCAGGGCTCTGGACTGAACTGAGAATGCCAGGTGATTTCTCCTTCTTTTTATAGGCAATATAGGTTTCCGCTAGGTGTCCTTTTGTCATCCTCTAGACATCTGCAGACATGCCCAAATATCCAAGTACGTCCCTATCCAAATTTTTTTCCGTTTTAATGCTTTGTATGTGAGCTGCATCCAGCTTCATTCTTCTACATCGTGCTACTAACGCTGTTGTGTCGCGTTCCGGGTCCGTTTCACTTCCTCCCTGTGTCCGTTTTCCGCTGGCGCAGATTGTGAGTTGTGGCGATCGCGCAGGCAGATGCTAGTAGATATAGCGGATGCGTAAAGGATGAACGACGGACGTATACGGATGTTCCTATTGCGTATCTGGTATGTCTAACAGACTGCGTTGGATACATTTTCCGCTCAAAAAGTTTTGTGCAGGTCAAATTTTTGAGCGGATGAAATGTCAGTAGACGGATGCTGGACGGACAGAGAGGATGAAAAACGGACGCAGTGAGTACACAACGGATGCATCGCGTTAACCAACGCATAGCAATTGTTTCTCTCCTTTTTACATCCGCTTTCCATCCATTGGTGCTGTGTGACAGGGGCTTTAGCTGCTTCTTTGCCCTTTAGAATGCATCCTTTTTCACCAGTCTGTAATCCAGACTACATTCCACCACACCTCATGATGAATAGAATTAGCACAGCATATCATTTTCTGTTCAACTTCTATCATTCCAGTTTTAAATTCTTACCTTCACAGCTTGGAAGTGGCCTGCTCCACTGAAAATTTGGCTCACACTCCAGAGCTTCACTATCACTCAAAGTATACCCTGGATCACAGCCAAAAGTCACCAGTGCCCCCACATAGAAATCATTCCCATATCGTAGTCCATTGACTGGAATTCCTGGATCCAAGCAGTGATCGGACTGGAGCTTTACCGCTGGAAAAAATAAGGGCATTCAATTTTTCAGTCTGTGCCTGTTAATACTGAGGCTCATATGTTATCAGTGAAACCAGCCTCCTTGTGGGTGCCACTAAAGGCTGAGTAAGATGTAAATTTTATCTCAATAAAAAGATGGGATACACAGATAATTTCCTTTGCCTAATAACACACATTTTTGCATCATGCAATTCAGTATTGAGAAATATTAAACTTGGGACCTAACAGTGTTCTGGGAGAAGCATGTACTCTCCAAGCTGGTCAGATTTAGATCTGTTTCAAAGCCTGACTCTGTTCAGTGAAACTTAGAACTGTAATAAAAAAAATTACATTTTTTTACTTGGGTCAGAGACCACCACACTGTGTTTAATAGAACCTTTGAGAAAAACAATGCATTGCTCTGCTGTTAATTGATCATTTGGTGCTGACTGTGGGCTGAGGCTGTTTTAATTAATGTGCATTAATATAACACAGAATGGAATGGAAATGGAATTTGAAAGATTGCTTTTTGATTAGAGCATGTGATGTCCCATAGTCTCTCAAAATAACCCAAAACCCAAAACATACATTAAAGTCCGGTAAGGCCTTCAACTTAACTTCACTGTTTTATTAGGCACAGTTTCAAGTCACAAAAGTAAACAATGAGGCAAAAAAGAAAACCAAAACAAACCTCATTGACAAGAGTTCTGAAGCAAGCGAAGATAATTAATCATACATTCCAGGAAGATAACCGAGGAGAGTCCATGGGAAGAAAGCCAGCAGAGATGAACCTCTTTCAAAGTAAACACTAAACTTTGACTCCAGAAATTCTGACTGCGTAGTTATAAACTTATATACAGAGCTCCCAGCTGCAAGCCACAAGGAGGTTAATGGTAATCTCCTCTTAAGTAGACCTCGCTTTTCCCTGATCCTCTCCTCCCTGCGTGACCTAGAATGGATAGGGGATGGGCCTAGATCCTCTTCTGATTGCTCAGCCGGCCTCTGCTCTTCCTCAGCCTCCTCCACCACCTCTGGAGCCACACTCCCACTCCTTGTTAGCTGTTCCTTCTCTTCCTCAGAGTCAGTCTCCACCAGGGGCATGACAATTGTATAGGATCTGTTTGGTGTATTAAATGGCAAACCTGAAGCAACAGCCCCAAAATGGGAAGGCATTGAGAAGGGAAATACAAACACATCATTGCTCTCATTATAATCATCATAGATCATATTTGGAGGATAATGTATATAAAATAAATAGTATAATAGTAGCCATAATGATGGTGAGATTTGCAGAAGGAGGCTATTCCTGAGGCATTGCCAACTGAAAATGCCTGAACTATGTGAACTCCATGGGATATTACACCATATTTTATGGTCCCAAACTGTGTGTATAAGACTTCTAAAAGAAGCACTCAACATTTGGAACTGAGCACAGAAAATAATTTTAAAGTGACTGGAGATTTTTTTTTTAAGTATCAGAGAGAACACCCACAAAAACCTATTGCAATTAGCAGAAATGTATGAATAATACATAAAGGTGCCAAATACAACAACAGCCTCATGATGATCAGAACTGAAGGCTGTCAGACACTAAATAGCTCTGTCTCATTTGTCCAAGTCAGACAGCATTTATTAATAGAGGAATGTCCACACAGAACTCTCTATTTTTGTCTGGAAACAGACATCCTTGTCCAAAATAGGTTAAACATCACCTGTGTGAAAAGTTTTTCTTTCTTTTCAGGACTGAGTTTCAATTAAATGTCAGAAGGGGCCTTCTACAATTCACCACTCATTTTAAAAAAGAGGCCAACATTTTCACTGCAAAATTCAAGACAGACATCTTCAGTCTGAGTATCTTCAGGGTGCTGAGTTTGTCTCCAAATTCCAGTAATTAAGCTCCAACAATTTCGTATAGAGATTGAAAACCATGGAGGGTAGAGTAAAGTAGAATTCTTTGAAAAAAAAAACTCTCCAGGACCTAATCTCAGATCTTTGGTTCCCTCTTATGCTTCAGATAATGAATTAATTCTTAAATATTAAGCCTGGCTTAACACTTTTTTGTTTGACTTAGAACAGAGCTGCGTATTTTATGGCCTGCAGGCGACAGCCAGTCCATGGGCAGTCCCCGTCCAGCCTGTGGCATTGGCATTGGCAGGGTGAGACATCAGGGGCAGAAAGTGGTGTATCAGGAACAGGATATCATTGTGACATTGGGGGCACAGCATCATCATCAGAGGGTGGGGCATTGGTTCAGTGGCAGGAGCAGGGGGCAGAGTGGTGGCAAGGCAGGGAGGTGGCGGCCCTCCACAGCAATCCCAATTTCTCATGTTGTCTCTTGAGAAAATTAATTGCCCACCCCTGATTTAGAGGAAAAGCCAGGAGGCTCCTCTGATTAGGTAATAGAATATAGAGCTATCAATTTATTTATTTATGAATCATATTGTTAAACTGTCTTTCTCCCTCAGAGGAATTCAGAAGGAATGAATAAGTCATTAAGAGGGGATTTGTGATGAAGAACATTATGTCATCCTGAGAAAGAATGAACGGGAGAGAGAAATGAAAAAGAACTCAGATCTTGATGTTGTTTATATATAAGAGAGAATGCTGGACAGCTTTAATTAATCTGTTACTCTACCACAAAAAAATTATTGTAGCTTCTGGACTTAACAGGTCTCTCTGGTTTTTCAATTATATAATTTTACTTTATTTAATTAGTTACATTGATTTAACTAATGCCCTTGACTTACAATGACTAATTTATCTATTGTTTTTTATTGTAAAGTGTTACCTGTTTGATATTCTATTAATTTTGCCTAGGTTATAATGCCTTTAATTTGTATGGAACCTGTTCAGATTCAATTGAGATTCTTTTATTTCTGTTCCATGCTTAGATTTTAAATACATTCAGCTATTACTATTATTCACTTGCACTATTGTGCTTGTTGTTTTTCTTCCTTTCACCTTTCCACATTTTCATTTGCATTCATCCTGCTCTTAGGACAGTGTTTTCTACATCGCTAATATAGAGACCCAATGATGGTGCATACAGTTTTACCTAGTTTGTAAGTAATGAGAATTATGTATTTCCATCAAGACCATAAGTACGTAATTAACATCATGAAGGAAGAAAGTCACACCCTGAGTATCATTGTTTGGACTTGTACCAGCTGCCTGTGCCACAGTCATAGCCAGCAATATAGAGATTTAAGTCCTTAGCACATTTGGGATGAAAAGCATGTGAAGAAGATCTGTTCTATGGATTTAGGTGATCTATCATGACATTGGAAAAGATCTAATTTACTTACTTTCATAGTGGATCTGAAAGCCAACGTCTGAATGACTTTTGTCTGTGGTGAAGAGCAGGTAGAGGAAATTGCTGGTGCTGATGAGAAACTGGGGGACTTGGGTCCCATCATAAACTCCAATCAAGGGGGACGAGTAGGATTTGCCATCACGCACTTCCAGCGTATCATAATTCACCTCCGTTTTAAACCTACAGAAAAGAAAGTTGAGAGAAAAGTTGGTAATAAATTAGCCCCCTTTCATCCTCTCCTCTCTCTTCTCATAATAGGTAGTCCTCCAATTATGGCCATAATTAAGCTTCACAATTATGGTCATAAGTTGTGATAATCACAAAGTGGGTCACCATTGATTAGACTTTATTTTATAACCTTTTCTGCAGCGCTTATTAAGCAAACACAGTGGCTATAAAATGAATACAGTGGTTATTAAGCCAACTAATTGTTTGATGTGAGCTATGTTTTTGTTGGAAACTGGAAGTAAACACTGGTTTTCAGCAAAACTTCTGTAAATTGTGGTCACATGACCCCTGGGAGCTGCAAATAGCCATAAATGTGGGACAGCTGCCAAGCATCCAAATTCAGTGACATGAACTGTGAGGTGGATAACATTGGAACTTTGAAACTGGGTCATAAGTAGATTTGGAGGGGGGGGATTGTAACTTAGAGCTGTCACTAAATGACTGGTTATAAGTTGCAGACTACCTCTTTTATATCTGAGGGTTAAATATAATCCCCCAAAGTGAGCTGAACCTATCCTATCCTCGTTCAGTCCTCATTTAATTTTATTCCCTTTTCCATATTTATAAACTGCTCTTACCACCAAAGTTCTCACAGCAGCTTACAGAATCAAAACAAAGTGAATACTTTCTAAAAACAATACCATAAACTGTGATTAAAACAAATGGCAAACTAAGATCAATAACCCTGAACAGAGAATAAAACATGAAACAGAACCAATTTTAAAAGAGCAGCAAGAACAGAAAGGCCCAAGGGCAGAAAAACATGGCCTAGATGAAATAATTAATTCCTTCCCTGGGAATTGCATTCTACCACTGAGCACCATTATGAATATGTCCGCTTCCCTAAGAGGCTGTCTGCACCTGAAAGGAATCCTTTGAGAATCCTTTGTTCGGCTCTTGTTATTCATACTAAAGGAAAAGCATTAGCTTCCAGCTGTTCAGATGCCTTTTCCCTGTTATCTTTACTTCATCAAGAATGCGCCAAATGCTCTGGATTAGGTGAAAATTAAGAGAAAGTGGGTGACACAAAGAAAAAGGACACAAATTGTAGTGGGTATGTCTGGAGAAAGGCAAGCATGCCATTAAAAAAAGGAGTTTTTTCAATTCCTATTCAAAATCTATATTTAAATTTTTAAAAATGTTCTTGTAATGGAATGTGCACCTGGAGAAACAACTAGGGGAGTTTTGGCAGCACATAGCTTTCCCAGAGAGGAGGCAGCACATTCTGGAGACAAGCCCAAATTAACAGACTGCATCGTCCCCAGCTGGATGGGGGAGGAAGGAAGAGGTTCAGGGTAGCCACACACTAATATCTCTCAGGATATATCTAATAGCTTAGAAAGATATAGCTTTAGTTTGGCAAGGTTCTGTTTATTAGAAGTGAGTAAAGAAATAATTAGGACTCAACTGGATTTCAATGTGTCATCTTTGGGCTTGGGCCTGACCAATTTTGAGCAGCCAAAATTTGGGTTTATTAATGTAGACAATCTATATTTAATTTTATATGATAGCTAAATCAAAACGTATGTCTAAAAACATTGACTGAGTTAATAGTAATGTACTGTACAACAGTGCTTTTTAGTCTCTTAATATTGTGTCTTAATATGTGTTTGCATGTATATATCTCTGTATGTATGTGGTATTCAGCTTTGTTCGGGTATTTTCCCATGTCATTATAGTTGTGCTTTTAAAGTTGTAGCAACGTTTCAGCGCAGAATCTCATCTGCCATCATCAGGCTTCTGTATTGTGCTTCGTCAGACGAACACAATACAGAAGCCTTGATGGCAGATGAGATTCTGCTGAAACGTTGCTACAACTTTAAAAGCACAACTATAATGACGTGGGGAAATACCTGAACAAAGCTGAATACCATACATGTAAGTACCCACGAAAACTTAAGAAAACAAATACACACACACACACACAAGGGAACATGAAAGAGTAAAATATGTTTTTCATTCTTTTTCATGTTTATTTTTCTATTTGTTTAAATGTTTTCTTTGATGTATTCATTAAAAAATAAAAAAATCCAAAAAAACCCCTCAAATCAAAGTATTTTGAAGATTTTCCATCCCATCTCCATCTGTTAGGTACTAAAGAGCCAGGAACAGCTAAATTAGCCTCATGATGGAAGAAACCTCAGAAACACAATACAACATTTTATTTTGCTTTCAACAGTGAAGGAAGGCATTTAGTTCAATGAAACATCTTTTAAAAAGTGTATCATAGCTCTTTTTAAAAATAAATAAATATTTTTTCAAGTTTTTCACAACCTAATACACATATGCAAATTATGCAAATAATGTGCAAATAATAATAATTTTATGTAATTTTATTGATATGAGTAAATTGTTGGTCACCTGTCAAATGTGATTTTGATTGGGTACCCTGGTTGAGCTTCAATGATCCATGCACAATTGAGAGAGTCCTTGTAGAACCCCGGCCACCCTGGAGACAGGATCATTCCATTTGGTGAGGTCAGATGGCCACCACAGGGAGCTATCAAGGAGAGGGAGGAAAATAAAGGAGTTACAACCAACTATCAGTACAAAAGCAATATTACTGTAAAACAATCACATACTTCCTTTCTGCTTCATTTTGTCACAGAAGGCTCTCTCCATATGTCAAGGTTGCAAGAAACGATCCAATCCCTTTATGCAAAGCTTTATTGAGTACATCATTTTAGGAGAGCTTGAAAGTGATTGGACCATCTCATCAATACTTGCTGGGTTAGGTTAATCAAATGGAACCTTGACACCATATTTATTAACAATCCAGGGATCAACCAAGCTGAAAGACTGATCCTAAATGTCTCAGACCATTACTAGAACTTTCAGGGGTGGGGGAAAGGTCACAGTCCTGTAGTCTAGATTGCTTGCAAAATGGTTGCAAGCATGGCACTCCAGTGGCCATTAACAGATGGTAACCATGAGACAAAGCAGCTTTTCCTTGTCACTCACCAGGTCACATATGTTAAGGTGTAGCTCTCCAGGTTTTGCTGGCCGACAATCAGCATTGGCAGAAAAGCCCATTGGAAGTTGTAGCTCAGCTTTCTTGGGACTGCCTCAGACTTTCTATGTTAAATTAGGTTTATGAGTATTAGTTAGGTCAGTACAACTGATGCTGACTTGCAATGGCTTGCCAGGATTTCAGGCAAGGAGCCAGGAATGACTTGGTGCAGGTAAAACACGTATCTGTCAATAATTGATGGCTTAACAAATGTTGGCTAGGAGTTAATTAAGCCAGTGGTTCTTAGGGAAGTAAGGAAAAAAAAAACTTTAGGGGGAAAATGCCTTGTGAGACTGAGATGATATCTATTTCAAACATTGTGCTTCAAGAAAAAAATAGTTGATAGATTAAGCATGCCTAAGAAAGAAAAAAGAATCTAATTTTACCTATTTCCTGGATCATTCCTTGAAAGTATAATCTCCCAATTTTTCCCCCATGTTCAAATTGTATAATTTTAAAATAGGATTTCCAAAATTGTATAAATTCTAAATTCCAAAGCATAATCCACCAGTTGCCTCCCATGAATTTGGAAGCAACACTGTTCTATCCATTTTCTCAATCCCAGGTGCTTTGCTCTGCCCATTTTGCTGATTTCTATTCCTCAAATGTCAGACAGCACCTTAAATATTCTATTTAATATTGTAATATTGTGTTTAATTAAAAAAGATGCTAATAAGAAATTACATTTAATTGAGCTCATACTGGAGGGCAGGTTCAAGGCAAGAAAGAGAGATGGGGGATAAAGGAGGACATATCGATAGTGATAAGGTTATCAAAACTGTCAGAGAATGAAAAGGAATTTGAAATGGTTTTAATACTTTTTAATTTCCTCCACTACTTAAACTAAGAGTGAAATGGCACATGAACTAGCAAGCTTCTATGGCCTACTCAGAAGAGATTTAACAAGAGTGGAGTTGAAGTAAACAAAGCTGCAAACAGTTTGTGAATAATGTTGATGCTTTTTTTTAAAAGAAATGAAAAGGCAGAACAGATAAATGACAAATCTTACACTTCCTGTGACTGAAGAAGAATAACTTGGAGCAAGGAGATAATAAGTGCAATCGTTTCTAGCATGAAGCACAAAGAAAGCATTTCCTTGCTTCTCCCATGAAGCAAGGAAATTGGACAGAGAAGCAAGGGGTGGTAGTTAGAAGAAGACAGAAGTCTTGTTCTGGAATGACAGAAAAAGGAGAATGGCCAGTTGATTTGGAAACGAGCTGGAATCTCACTTCTAATTGGATCACCTGACCTCTGCTGAGTCAATAGCTGCAATTCCACCATTCCTGCCACCGGTGTTTCCAAAGAAGAGCTCTGGCAAGCAAATATAATGGCTAGATCCCTACATCTAAGCGTGGTTGTTTAGCCATGGTTTGTTGCAAAAGTACCATGACTGAGATCATATACTCTTCTATGTCTCAAGCAATTGTTTGCAAATCACACCAACTTAGTTCTTTTGACATGTTTAAGTATTCTGTATTTTTTTGAAATTAAGACTGGTCCAACTATTTGGTACACCAAAGTGGTTCACCTTTGCTAAGAGTGTTAGAGAAAAAAACTATGCAGAAAAAAATATAAACCATCTCCATTTTTTTGCTGACATCTAATGAAGGTGAGGATTTATACAAGCCAGATGTACTAGGTCTTGGAAAAGCTCAAGCCATTATTCATTAACGTCTTACTGACATAAAGGGTGCAATCTGCATTCTCTGGTTCAAGTATGGAAGTATATTAGATTGTTCTGAGCATAAAAAAGATCTTTGTTATATTTTTCCTCTATTTCCCCCAAATTGTGATATGGATGAGTGACTTTGGAGAGACTGATTTCTGGAAGTATTTATCATGAATTCAGTGTGTCTGCATTCAAACAATGGTAAGGATATCAATTAACAGCTTTTCTGTAAAGGAGCAGAAAGAAGGCAGAATGTTTTACATTCCTAACAACGATATTTTTCACTTTGCTTCTTTGAAACTGAAAATTCAAATGCTCACACAGAACTTTGTGTGAGGGAGGAATGAAGGAGAGTGTTCTGCTGCATCTGTGATTTAAACTTTCTTCTTAAATCTGTTCTCCATTTTGCTCAGGCATAACTTCAAATACGTCAGTTTTCTCCCACTATTAATGCAGCCTGCTTGGCCACTGCCCATATTGGTTGAGGACTATGCAAGTTGGTATCTCCTGCATTCAGAAGGCCCCTGGTCAGAATCATGAAGCTATTGCTATCATGAAGCTACTGCTGGGCTGGAGACTCATTTCCAAAGCAATTTTTTTGCAGGCTTTTCCCCAAGAGGCAGGCACCAAGTTCACCAAAATAAAATAGATTTAGAAATCTCCAGAATTGTTCTTTTATTCAATGCATCAATTCTAATGTGACTATCATGCTTTTGGGCTGGATGCAAATTGATACAATATTTGAAATTAAATGTTATCTTTCTAAATAAATTAAAACTAATAACAATAATCCCCAAATTGATTAATGGGGCAGTTGTGTCACATAATAGAATTTGTACTGGATCAGTCCTGGGCGACATACATCTCAGCAGCTCAGTACACAAGGGAATTTAATAAAATCCTGGGCATTCTGTGTAGGATTTCAGTTGCAACTATCCATCTGTCCTTATACTTCCCATTAATATTCTTGGTGGCAGGGTGTTCCAGAGAGATACTATGTCTCCCTTACAACTTTTTTTTTTCCTGGTGGGAGAATATTTCATGTGGTAATTTTGCCTTTTGTATAGAATTAAGGGAATGAAGCTAACTAAAACTGACCTAAGTCAAGCTCAAGGAATCAATAAACTATTTTTTTTCCATTTGGAATGATTTCATCTTTAGTCATTTCCATTAAGAAATCAAGAAGGCATGGAATTACACTTATAAAAATACTGAATACTGAAATGTGGTTTATCTCACAACATTTTAATGTAACCTACCTCAATCTAAATATAGCATTAAATTCTGCTGGAAACTTAACAGAGCAAAAGGCCAAAGAGACAGAGAGAAAGCATGAGTGCAATTTTTTTTAAAATTAGTTTAGCAGCTTGTCAATGCAAGCAACCAGAACTGTGTGTGACTCAACTCAAGCAGAGGCAGTGTTGTTAGTCAGCTATGAATGTTGCCAAACTGACTGTATTCTCATGGGAATGGTCAGGTAAGGCTTCCAAGATTCTGGGGGGAAGACAGGCCTGCAGTACAAAGAATCTAAGCTTGCCACCTCCCTCCAATCCAGCTGGAAATTCTACCAAAACAGCTGTAAGTTATGCAGGAATATCCAAGACATGGGGAGGAGGCTAGAAAGTCAAGATGCTGTCCACAACCACATGATTGAAGACAACCCACTTATTTACATGTGTCATCACAAAGGGTGGGATTTGATCATGTTTTGATCACAGCTATCATCTTCCCTTCTTGGCTTCCTCCCAAAACTCCAGATGCCCCTGCAGTTACATCAATCTGCATCAAAATTCACATCCATTAGTTCTTCAGATACTTATTATGTTTATTTCTCACCTTCTCTAAAAAGTTATAACTAAGGAAAATGAGAAGCCCATGTGGTAATTTACCTTCACATCTCAGGACTGCATTATCCCAAACCACATTGCCTTCTTTCAAGACACAGGTGACTGTTTCTGAGCCATGGGTCCTTATAAAGCCTTCATCACACAGGAAAGAGACTGAGCTTCCAAGTTGGAGGCTATCACCAAAGCGTTTCCCATTGACGGGCACTCCTGGGTCAGGACACTCATTATGTCTGAAGGCTAGAAAGAAACAAGAAAACCTGGTGAAGCAAAAGCATTTTACCCCAAACAAAATGGTTCTCTGCATTCGCCTTAGGCTTCTTGTCTTCAGAGATGAAATGTGGTTAACGCATTCATGGGCATAAAAAAATATATCTCATTTTATTCCTTTGCTATCTCCTGCCTTTTGTTAACAATCTTGCCAGTCCAAAATGCATCTCCAGTGTGGACCTGAAGACTCTATCTGGGTTATTGAGAAGGATGTGTAGGTGCTTGCCTTAATGAAGCCAAGTTGTTATTTGGTTATATGAAGCAAAAGGCCGACGTGATGACTGAAAGACTCTTGCCCTGTGATTCTGGAGAGGTGGAAATCTCTGGACATGTCCTTCTTTGCTGCTCTTTTTTATAGAAACATTCAAAGAAAATTTATTTTCCCGATAATTAATAGGTATCCTGGCCAGTCCGACACCATTAATCTTCAGTGGTTGCTTAAATATGAATGGATCGTAGTCACAGTATAAATAGCTAGATTCTGCATAGCAACACTAATGATTCCCTGAAAATTGATGAATACTCAATTATAATAATTTTATATAATTAATGCACCAAATCTTTTAATATTATCCCCCTGCTGTATTTTAGTACCTAATAACTATAGACTTTTGCAATTTAACAATTAATATAGCTTAATATATCTTAGGTTATGCTGTTGTATATGTTCAACTGATAGGCTGCCAAATTATGTTTTAAACATAGATTTTATTTGTTATTTGTCATTATTTTATTCTAGAACTTTTAACTAGGTACTATTTGAGCATTTTTAATTGCACTGGTCTTTGTAATAAATATGTGATTGATTGATTGACTCATATGTTGGAGAAATAGATGTAAACCTTAGGCTTAGAAGTTTTTCACAACAAACTTGCTTATTTGATAAAAGTAGCTTAGATTTTTCATTGTAGGAATGTAAGTTTTTACACTTATAATCTTAAAATGGTATATATGATATCAAGAAAGAAAATTATATCATTCATAGGAAGAGAAAAGTATTTGTTGTTTCTCTTTTATGGATGTGCAAAGATTATTTGCAGGAGAGAAAGAAGAGGAGAGTTACCTTGATTTTGGGTTATATAAGTGGCTATATAAATGTGTTTAATAAAAATAAATATGCATGGCACAAGATAATTAGAGGAATGTCTATATCCAGAATCAAGTCAGAATAGTTATATTCAGTACTAATATCTGGCCTTGATAGAGGATAGAAATAATTGCCTTTAGGGTGATTTACTAAACCATAAAATAACAATAAAATTCATGCATCTCTAGCTATAAATATTTAATCCATAATTCATATGACATAAATGTTGCCCAGGGAAAATGGGTAGGAATTGAATACCAAATTAAAAAATAGTTTTGAATGCCTTAACACAGAGTTCCCTGATGTTTCTGGCTTTGCTGACCGCCGTGAGAGGAAAGAGGTGTGAGTGACTAGCAAGGTCACGGATGGCTTCATTTATGCAAACAGTGTGCATGCACACCTGCTGCTGATTTAAATGGACCACACACATGCTCTTCTGCTGTTCAAGCAAGTGAGGATGTGTGTGTGCATGCTCATCAGCCATTTCCGTGGCCCGGTTGCAAAGTCTTCATGGCCTACAGATTGGGAATCCCTGCCTGAACACATGCCAGTAATATAGGGTTTCAGCACACCCCTTCCTTTCCTATCCTCCCTCCCTCCCTCCCTAACTTTACACTTACTCTTCTCAGCTTGAGATACTTCTTGAACCTTAAAATACTCAGAATTCTTGAAGTGAATATTTGCTCTTAAAACAGACATTGTGAACTTAGAAGTACACTAATTTATCAAACAAAATGTTTTGAGGTTTGGCAAACAATATCAATTATACCATTTTATTAGGTGGATGAGTAGCTTCAGGGCTATTGGTATGAATTATGTGTCCTATAGTAATGGCTTGTTTGGGGCTTTCTTTTCTTTAAATAAGTGGGAATTTTAAAATACCAACACTACTGGATTACTATGCATCTTTGCTGGTGTCTTCAATATAACTTGCTACATAGACTTAATCCATTTTCGGTTATTGGCATCTAGGTTTATAACTACGAGAAAAGAAGCTTCCGAAACTGAATATTGCATTCATGGGATCAGGATTCAATGACAACATGTACGATAGTACATGAGAGACAAGAGAGCTGAACGACACTTTATTTCCCTTTGTTCAATATGTTCATAACAATTGAATGGTGTTCTTGTCATGATAGTTATGGTTTTTTTGGGGGAAAAATAAGATTGTTTGCATGAAGGAGGCCACCAGATGTGTAGGCTGAAATGTTTTGCCAATTCAATTTGGAGAGGTTAGGGGATTAATCTGAGATTTGCCACACGCAAAGTGTATGTTTTCAGACTTGAGGTAGCTTTTCCATGCATATTGTGACAAGGATAACTTTCTTACTCCCAATCCAAATCTACACTTTTAAAACTTGTGTTGTTGTTATTAGTTGTGAAGTCATATCTGACCCATCGTGACCCATGGACAATGTTACTCCAGGCCTTCCTGTCCTCTACCATCCTCCAGAGTCCATTTAAACTCATACCTACTGCTTCAGTGACTCCTTCCAGCCACCTCATTTTCTGTCTTCCCCTTCTTCTATTGCCCTCAATCTTTCCCAGCATTAGGCTCTTCTCCATGAGTCCTTCCTTCTCATTAGGTGGCCAGAGTATTTGAGTTTCATCTTTAGGAAAATTTAAAACTTTACCAACAACAATTTAAGCAAAGATCAAGAGCCCACTAACAACCAAGTGACAAAAATAAAGCTCCCTCATTCCCCCGAAAATATAGGTTAGATGACTTTGATGAACCTGTCCTCTAATCTAGTGTGACAAATTATTTTTTAATAATAGCAGGGTTGCAGTTGCCAACCAGAAATCCCATTAATTTTGTAGAGCTGTTCACCACTGTAGTAACAAAGGTCGTTTATCATTCTTGCCAAGTCAATCAAATCATGTTCCATAGAAAATTATAGGAGAGAGCTTGAATGAAAATTGCCATGTGAAAGTGCCATTCACTTGACTATGAAAAGCTTGGAATTAAGAGGATCCAAAAATAATTATTGCCATTGTTTTTGCTACAGGCAATGAAGTTGTTTCTTCACTTTATAGTGTACAGTATTTGGTTTTTTCAGGAGCCTTAGAGGACCAATTAGTTGGCCAGTTCAGCTTTTGCAGGATAACAGTGATCATGAATTCACTGCACTGGCTACCACCAGTTTTCTAGGTCTAAGTAGAAGTATTGGTTATAATCTACAAAGCTCTATATGGCATAAGTACCAGGATGTATCAGGTACTGCTTTGCCAAAATCAAATCTGTCCATAAGTAGGGGACTTGCAAATCATGGTCTTCCATGCAAAATGTGGAAAAGATACAAAGATCTGGCTCCACAAAGATGGGAAGATTCAGGGCTACCCACAATGAAGGAATGGTTGGTGAAGATGATGGAACTTGCTTAGATGGCTAAACTGACTTATTTGATCCAAGAAAAAACAATTTCTAAGTCTACTATTGACTGGAAACTCATTTTTGCATAAAAGACAAACAAACAAACATGATTTATGGTTTTAATGATCAGACAGGATGATTATAGAAAGAAGAGAGGTTGTAGAGTAAGAAGTGAATTTGTAACTGCTATAAAGAAAATTGGAAGCTACTACTTGTACCTTTTTTTTTACTTTCCATTTTTCCTTTTACTCTGCCTCCCCTTCTTGTACTTTTAGCTTTCTCTTTGATTTCTTTTTATTTTTGTTATTTTGTATTAGTTTTATTTATCTTCTTTTTCTAAAAAAAAACCTTAATAAAATTGTATATATAAAAAAGAGAAATGTTGTATGTGGAATAGATAATAAGCCTTCTGTTCTGGCCTTTGCCCTCTTGAAGTTCCATAAAGTACAGAAACATGTTTCACCAAACCTTTAATCCCAGCTGAATGTTTATGTGTATCCATTTGTGAGTGGGAAAGTTTATTTGTTTTGGTACAGGTAGTTCTCGACTTATAACAGTTCATTTAGTGACCATTTGACATAACAATGACACTGAAAAAAGTGACTTATAACCATTTTCCCCACTTATGACCATTGCTCCATCCCCACAGTCACATAATAAGAAAAATAAATGGGAAAATCATATTCACTTAACAACCATGTTACTAATTTAACTGCAGTGATTCACTCAACAAATGTGGCAATAAAAGTCATAAAATGGAGCAAAACCCATTTAACAAATTTCTCACAAAAATTCTGGGCTCAATTGTAGTTATAAGTCGAGAACTATTTGTATATTGTTAATATATTTTATGTTATCTACAATCTACAGTTTGGGGCAAGCTTAACAGACAAATAAAATAATAAAAGCATTTTAATCAGTTAAAATTGTATCAATCAATCAATGCTTTTTTATTACAGTCACAGACCAGTGTTAAAACTGTATCTATCTATCTATCTATCTATCTATCTATCTATCTATCTATCTATCTATCTATCGATATTAGATTAACTGTCTAGCTTTATTTTCTGGGCGGTGATTGTTTACCACATTTTAAAATGTATTTTACAATAATTGCAAAATAAATCTACATCTGGGATTTTGACTTTTTCCCAAATCATATATGGTTTAATGGGTGGCTTAAGCTTATATAAGTGCTAAATTTAAGGATTTTGATGGTTTATAACAAACATTTGTATTGTGAGCCTGGTCTTACAGTATAAGAACTACTGAACTAGTATAATTTTAAAACATATTGTGATTTGCATGGGTTTTAATTTTTTTCTACGTGAATAGATTGAATATTACATTATTTTCAATTTTCCCTAGACAAGATTTGTTCAAAAGCACTGGAGATTCAGAAAATACATATTGTAGTGGAACATTTATGGAGGGGAGCATAATCAATTTTTAATGTTATCCTCCACTGTCAACCTCATGACTACAAGTCTTAAACTATTATCAAAGTTTTTATTAAATGTTAGCTCTTGTATTACTCCTATCCCACAATATTGACTTATCCTCCTGAATATTGGGAGGGGGGTGAGTGGGGTGAGTGGGTAGAAGGGAAATTAGGGAGGTATGTATATAACTTTGGGCAACTACACATAGTCTACTCTACTTACAACCATTTGTTTAGTGACAATTCAAAGTTATAATGGGCACTGAGAAAAATGAATTATCACCGTTCTTCACACTTATGACTGTCACAGCATCAAAATCCAAGTGCATGACAACCCACATATATTTATAATGGTTGCAGTATCTTAGGGTCATGTGATTACCATCTGTGATCTTTCCAGTTGACTTCCAACAAGCAAATGGGGGAGCATGGCTCATTTAACAATTGTAGTTATTCTTTTGAAAACTGTAGCAAAAATGGTCATTAAATCAGGTGTGACTTACTAACAACCACCTTGCTTAGCAATGGAAATTCTGGCTTCAGTTGTCGTTGTAAGTTGAGGTCTTCCTGTACTGCAGAATTAAAAACTGAACCCAAACTTGTTCACTTGCCATATCAATCAATTCAGAGAAACTTGCAATACATTTTTAACTTAATTGTAGCTCCCACTTATGCTATTTCTCATTCTGCAAAGATGTGAAAACAGGGATTGCCAGATTTTAGTCAAAATATGCAGTCTGGCCTTAAATATTCAAAAGCTACAAATATGTATATGCCACAGATCCCTTCGGGAGTCAGTAGAACTTTGCAGCTGCAAAGCATATTAACATCAAATGATGTTGACATTTGTCATTCACTTATGAGGTTTAATTTACCTGAAAATTATCTGAAAAGAGGATGCAGAACAGATAGCTGCAAACAAATAATGCTAGCTATATTAGGAAAGACAGTGAGAATTTACAAGGAAAAAATATGTTAAAGAACCAGAGAAATTGACATGTCAAAGAATGAAAGAAGGGCAATTTGCATTTTAAAAAGATTCTCGAGCAATTTATATTCAGCAACATAAATTAAAGGAAGATATGCACAGAGGCTCCATATGTTAGGAAAATATGGTGAAAGTATGGTAGTGATAATCTCTTGGATCATGGGACAGTTTTCAATTTCAAGAGCACGTGGTAGATGCATTCTAAGTTGGTTGGTTACTAGTTTACTTCTGGGCCCAATTCAAGATGCTGGTTTTCAGTTTTGAAACCCTGAATATCATAGGGCTGAGATCTGAAGGACTACCTCTCCCTGATTACACTTACCCATTCTTAAATATATGCATAATGGTTGCAGGAATTGGGTATGTCTAGTTTAATGAAAAGAAGGATTATAGGTGACATGATAGGAGTGTTCCAATATCTCAGGGGCTGCCACAAAGAAGAGGGGGTCAACCCACTCTCCAAATCACCTGAAGGCAGGAAAAGATGTGATCAAATGGAAACTAGTCAAGGAGAGAAGCAACTTAGAACTAAGGAGAAATTTCTTGACAGTTAGAACAATTAATCAGTGGAACAATTTGCTTTCAAAAGTTGTAGGTGCTCCATCACTGAGGTTTTTAAGAAGAGATTTGACCAACCATTTGTATCAAATGATATAGGGTCTCCTCCTTGAGCAGGGTATTGGACTAAAAGACTAGAACCAAGATCCCTTTCAACACTATTATTCTGTTATCCCATCAGACCTGTCAGGGGGGAGGGGCATTTTACAGGTCCCATTTATTAAGAACTTTCAAGTGGTGGGACCCAGAAGACAAGCCTTTTCTGCCACTGTAGTCCCCTATACATTTCTATGTTTTATTGTTTTAATCTGAATTTCTGAAATGTTTTATTGTTGGTTTTATTGCAACCACCCCTACTTGCTTTGCGCAGGATGGGAGACCATGTGAATTTGATAAATAAGTAAATAAATCTCCTTTGGAAGCCTTGATTGTTCACAAATGGCTGTGATGCTGAGTGTGCATCCTCCTCCCCAAACAGGATATTGTCTCCATTCTAGTAGAACCTTAGTAAAGCCCAAAATGACTCCTGTTCATAAATACGAAGCTAGAGGGTCATGGTTTCTTGTGTACCATATCAATTATCTATTTCATTTACTATTTAAGATTGGTTAAGAATGGAAGCCTTCTATCATGAAATATCTTGGAGAAAACCAAACCAAACCCCATCAGACCCAGTGCTGATTTACCAACAGTAGCATATATACTGATCTGAGTATTTCTAGCTGCCACTCTGATTCAAAACAACAAAGAGGTGGCCCTGAATTTTCCTTGCACACCTGTTTGTATACTGTCATCCTTTGCTTTCTGTTGACTTACTGGTAAACGTGATGTTGAAGCCACGTTTCTCAGTGGAGTGATCTGTCTGGAATTCCAACCTGGCAACATGGCCACTACTGGTCAGAGAAGATGGGAGTTGGCTTCCAGAGAACGTCCCAAGGGTGGGTGATTCAGCTGTTCCACCATCCTTCACTGCCAAGAAGTCAAACTGAGGCTCCACATCAAAATCATTGAAAGCCAAATGGATCCGACTTTCAGGTTTTGCAATTATTAGCCAGATGCAGTGCAAGCTGCTGCCATATTCCTCAGGGTAATTCGGGGAGAGCACAATCCCAGATGGACTGGTGAAATTGAAGAAGCAGGAAACTGCAGTGAAAGAAACAAAAGGAAGGAAGGAAGGAAAGGGGAGGAGTGTCATTATGCATGCAACTTAATCAGATGGATTTAATGCCCATTCTTTTCATTCTTGGGGTTGTAAAGACAATGTAAAAAAAAACAACAGAAAATTAAACTCAAGAATTGCTATCTTGTTAGTTAAATATAAAGTTATCTATTTCTCAAAGCAGCTTCCCTGCCCCCTTTTAATCTTTGTTTTGTTTTCTATTTTCCTTCTTTGGAATATTCATGAACAGTAACAATTATAGACTGGAGATCTCAATATTACGTATCAAGTTACAAATAGAAATCCTTATTATATTAAAAAAATAATTATATGTAGTTTGTGATAGCCTATTAATGCCACCCTTAGCTTTATTTGTACAGTTGAAGTAACTGTACAGTCATTAACACCTCAAATTTACACTGATGTAATTCTTTTCTTATCTTTAGTTATCAAATTATTGTGTCAGGAAAATTTAGGTGGCTTTTTTTTTTTAGAAATGCCATTATACATAACTGATATATGAATTCTGTAATGTATTAATTGGATCTTTTATACAATAAAACAATGAACTACCAAAAAGGAAAAAAAAAAGAATTGCTGTCTTCTTTGATTGAAGAGAAATTTAGAAGAGTGAAGTATAATTAAAAACAACAACCATATATATGATACATGGTTCAACATTTCTACCCATTTTCAATAAATAAGTAGGGATTTTCAAAGGGATCTTCATTTGGAGGAAAGTAGGTCTGAATTCAAGTTGAAAATGCAATAAAGGAAGAAGCAATATTTATCAACCCTAAAGGGGTCTTCACGAATGTGCTTTACAGAATGAGTAATTAAATTTCAGTTAAAACTGTGTATATGAAGTTGTGGAAAACAACCCAATTTTTAGAACTTAGGAATGTTACATTAAGTATGAGATTCAGCAATTGGATATGATAAAATTATTTGCTCATTTCAGGCATTCCAAGTCCATTTGTGTATTTACTTGATTTAAATATTTTTTCTGTAACATACAGTGTTTGAAATAATTTTCTGACAAAATATTTTGAAATTGACCACTGATATTGCTTTAATAATTGGTAGAATAAGATCAAACTGTACATTAAGACACAAATTCTTATATAAGCATATGGCTGTTTTTGCTATTTTTGCTTGTTCTACTACAGGCTCTTATTTTTTTAAAATTTTTGTTGGTGTTTTAGAATCATATAGTGCTTTCCTTTCAGAAATTCAAGGGGGCATAAAGGAATTATTTCATTTACTGTTAAAAAAGCTAGGGATAAAGTTTCTTTTGTAAGGAATAAAGATTAATGATAATACAGATAGTCTTCCCTTAACAAACACAACTGAGGCTAAAATTTCCACTGTTAGTCCTTGTAGTAGTTAAGCAGGTCACCATATGACCTGACTTGATTTTATAACTGTTTTTATGATGGTCATAAAGCAAATCACCATGATCATTAAGTGTATCACACAGTCACTAAGCAAACCATATGGTCATAAAATGATTTCAAATCAGTGTTTTTTGCCGGCAAAAAGTGCCAGTCAGTTGTGGTCATGTGTCTACAGAACACTTCAACCAGTCATAAATGCAAGCTAGTTGCTCAGCACCCAAAATGTGATACATGACCATGAGGGGAAATGCAGGGAACAGCAGTTGTAACTTCAAGGACGGCTTGTAACTTTTTTTTTGGGGGGGGGGCGGCGGCGGNCTTTTTTTTGGGGGGGGGGGCGGCGGCGGTGGTGGTGGTGTCTGTCATAATCTTCAGCAGTTGTTAAGGAAGGACTAGCTGTAAAGGACATTTCTTATAATACCCAAGATAACCCAGCTTATCTTTTTTTATGGATGCTGAGGTAAACCTTTTCCACAAACCAAGGCTGTCTTCTCAAAGTGTGCAGGGGACCAACACTGGCAATAATTCATTCAAAGCTGGGCAGATCAGATATTTAAAATATTGAAATATTTAACAAGGTAACTTCAAATTACACTTCTACCAGTGGATTTTCATGAAACTCTTCAGACATCTATTGGTTTGTCAGCTCAGTTTATTTATTAGTTCAGAGCTAGCCTTTAAGTCAAGGGTGGGATCCGACCAGTGTAACTACCAGTTCAGTGATTTTAGGTTTTGTGTGTGCACACTTTGCATGCATGTGTGCCTGACATGCACTGCGTACATGTGTATATCATTGTCAGTTTGCTGCCTGGACAGCTGAGCAGTGTGTGCAGCAGTTGAAAATCACTTTTTTCCTGCTTTTTCAACCACAGCTGTGCCACGCAAAACAGCTGCAGTTGGAAAAGCAGGAAATAAAGGTCAGGTAAGAGCCCGGGCAGGTAGGTGGGCCAAAACAGCAGCAGACATCGAACCAGTTCAATGTATGCTCTATGTCTGCTGCTCTTCAGAAGTATTGGTTCTACAGAGATGGACCGAACCAGTAGAATCCCACCCCTGTTTTAAGTCAAACTGCAATTTCATCATAGCAGCATGGAAGTCATTTTCTTGCAACACATGTTGAGTTTTTCATGTTGTCTTATACTGGAGACATAGGGATGGATTTCATCATACCTTTCCTTCTCAAACAGTTCCCATGTACTCTCACACATATATACACACACATGCCATGAAAGGAAGCAGTAGAAATGGTTTAGTACATATCTTGATCAAGTTGCCCGAAGATGACCTAGTCTTTTTTTTTTTTTAATTTTATTGATTTTCAATAAACAAACATACACAAACAAAACACAAAACATAAAAGNCTTGGCTTTAGTTTTCAAGATTACCTGCTGATGCCAAAATGGGTTTTTCCAATTTCTCCATTCATTTGCTATCACCGTAAGGAAGGAGAGTGAAAAAAACCGAACTTTCCCTTTTAACTTTCATTCACCGCTTTTTCCGTCTTCGTCAGGAACGATGTATCTTTAATGAAGCTTAAATTCCAGGGTAATTAAATTATACTTATTATCCCGGTTAGCCAAAAACTTTCACTTCCTCAGCTTCCTCCTGCACATTCTTATCTGGATGAAAGCTTCTTTGTGGTGGCCATTGCTGACCACCGCTCTACCGCTTTCGGAAAAGGGAGTTAAGTCAGCTGAGGAGCAGGGTTGTGATTCCCCCGGACCCCTGCTGGATCTACCCTATCTTCAGTTACCACGGGGTAACTATAGCCTCCAAATCCAGCTGGATCGAGGGCACTCCAGCAGCGAGTGCAGCAGAAACCATGCACAATCGCAGATTCCTGCCACCGCCAAAGCTTTACAAACCAGAAGTCCTCAAGATAAATCATTCTTATCTTAATCATCTCCAAAATGGATTACAGCATTGTTGTGAATTATAGGTATCATGGTATGGCAAAGAGGCATGTTTTTTCAAAACACTGTTTACCATTAGTAACTACAGTATTACTAACTATACCATAAAGTACCCAAATCAGTTCAAGAGGCTGAGGCTTCATATCAAGCCCTAAAAGACATAGAAATAATTATTTAAAGAGGCCTTGCACAGATAGTCCTCAACTTACAATAGTTCACTTTGTGACTGTTCCTGGCTCTGAAAAAAATGATATGACCATTTTCATACTTATGACTGTTGCAGTAACCCCATGGTCAGTTGACAACTGACTCATAATAACAACAATCACAGCATCCTGGAATCATGTGATCATCTTTTGTAACCTTCTGGAAAGCAAAGTCAATAGGGAAGCCAGATTCACTAAACAATTGTAACATGGGGCAAAACTCATTTAACAAATGTTTCATTTAGCAACAGAAGTTTTGGGTTCAATTGTGGTCATAGATTAAGGGCTACCTGTATTAATCAATTTGTACTTAAAATTTCTTGTGAAATTATGAATGAAATTATGACTCAGAATGAATTAATCTAAGATAGTGTCTTCTTGAGAAGCACAGTAAATGTTTGGATGTATTTGCTGTTGAGTTTTAATCGACACTGTTTACTCAAGCTTTTAGGTTATAATCTGCAATATTATACTTTGATATTAGTTTCTGTTATATAAGTACAGTCGTGTACAAATCTTTTATAATTGTGGTGTACTTATGCTAAGTTACCCAACATATACAGTATAATATATCAAAGGAATATAGTCATGAATTTAAAATTCTTCTACTACTATTTAAATTTAAATTTAAAACTACTTCTACCCTCATTGCACCAAAGGAAGAATGGAAAGAACAGACTACTTTGCTTTCATTTTTGTATCCTCAGTGAAACGGAAGCCTCCCTCCCTTGTCAAAAGTAAATGTTGGAAAAATACTAAAAAATAATATTCTCTCAAATCAAATTAGGATCTCAAGAAAATGATACTGTATATCAAAAAATAATTTTTTCGATGAATGAAATTTCTCTTGAATGGATGAATTTTCTCTTGAATGAAAAGCGCAAGGAATAAATTGGTTTCTTCATTGAATCTTCATACTTAAGTTGCTTTCAGGTCAAAAGTGAGAAACAGTGAGATGGTTTTGGTGGTCTCAAGTCCCACCCCCCATCTGAAAATTGCTGCATGATCTGGCAGAATTCACCTGGTCTGATATATTACTTAGTGCCAAGGAAAGGATTACAACTGGTAAATAGCTGGGACTTTGCAGGGCAGAAGACAAGCTCAGAGGAAACAGTGAAACAGTGCTGGCTTATACTGCACTCCCAGACTTCCTGTATTAGTAGCCTCATTCAGAAACTCTACATCCACTTAGGCTGGAGGCATGTGGATTAAAAAAAAAGTTTTAAAGAATATAATGGAAGCACAGTAGTCTTCAGAGCTAGTAGAACACATTTTATGTCCCATGACTGAGAATTTGCAGGAGAGATCTTTACCCATGTGCCCTGCTTGTGGGCTTTCTAGAGGCACTACATTGGTCATAGAAAAACAGGAGGCTGGACTCAACAAGCCTTTAATTTTAGCTTTTTTTCACCATTATTTTTGATGTAGATGTTTACAATAATCTTAAAATTAAACAGACAGACAGTATTGAGAAATGAAGTGTGAGCTTCTGTTTCAAGCCATTTACTTTCTTTCTAAATGTTTAATTTTCACAGGCATCTTCTGGACTTATTGTCTAGCTCCATCTTTCTTATCTCCCATTTGGTATTATAAATGAATTATAAGCTTAAAAATAAATACAGTGAAGGCAGGATTTTTCTCTTGCTTGCTATGCAGACAAGCTGATGTGTGTGACAGCAGCCCCCCCCCCCCCNCCCCCCCCCCCCCAAAAAAAACCCCAATGCAATCTTAGGTTGCATTAACAGAGGGATAGAATTAAAATCATGTGAAGTATTAGTACTGCTTTATAAAGTCCTAGACCACACTTAGAATACTGCATCCAGTCTTGGGCACCATATTATAAAAAGATGTAGAAACTTCATAAAGAGTGCAGAAAAGAGCAACTAAGATGACTGGGAAGCTGGAACATATGAAATAGTTGCAGGAATTGGGTTTTTATCTAGTGAAAAGAAAGACTAAGGCTGACATGATAGTAGTGAATTAATATTTGGGTGGTTTCCACAAAGAGTGGATGGGTGGAGGTCAGCCTATTGTCCAAAGCACCAGAAGGCAAGGCAAGAAACAATGGATGGAACCTGATTTAGGAGAGAAGCAACCTAAAATTAAGGAGAACATTCCTAACAGTGAAAATAATTAACCAGTGGAAGGGTTTGCCTTCAAGAGGTTGTGGGTGCTCCATTTCTGGAAGCTTTTAAGAAGAGATTGGACAACCACTTGTCTGGAATGGCATAGGATCTCCTGTTTGAGCAGGGAGTTGGACTGGCAAGTCCCTTCCAACTTTGTTATTCTATTATGTTCTATTTTAAAATAATCCTTTTACTTTTCATAGTTCTGTGTGGAGGTAATATGTTTTCTCCCAATGAAAACTACAGAATATAGGTAAACTGGCAGCTGACAGCATTTTTAAGGTCTCCATTTCAGCTTCCACTTCCTTTTTATCCAGGTGCTGACAAATATTTGGGGATTGCTACTGTGAGCTTGTAGAATGTGAAGAAACAGGTAGGGTGCTCTGTAGGATGAGCTCTGCCACCTGCAGGCTGGATCCAGGCTTCTCTATTTCTTCAGTCAGATGCGCAGGATATCTGGCTGAATTTGGGTAATGGCCAATGCTTATCTGAGGGAGGGCATGATACCACCTGCTGTGAAAGAGGCAGTGTTATATTCCCCTCCTGAAGAGGCTTTCTTTCAATCTATATAGCAGTTGCTATACTGAACAACTGCTATTGTCCACACTTTTAATACTATTATTATCTTACCTTTCTAGCATAGCTGATTGAGAAGAGCACTGAAAACTCTCTTGTTCTGATAGGTCATTAATCCTCTATGAGGAATTCTGAATAGCCATGAGCTTTATGTTTCGGAAGTGTTTCCAAAGGGAAAGTCTCTTAGACTGGGGCAGAACATAAATCTCTCCCTCTTCCTCTCTCTTTCTCCGTCTCCACCCTACTCTCTCTCCCTTTCCCTTCCCCCCTCTCTCATTCTCTCTCTCTCATACACACACACCTGCTTATGCACACACTTTAGAATATTGCTTTTTTCTGTCTGTTTTAGTTTTTGTTTTGTTGGGCACAGCATTCTAGCAATGAATGGAGTCCAAATTGGGCAAACGAGGATTCAGCTTAGAATATTGGCAAATATTTCTCTCTCCGTAACCTACTTCTTTATTTATTTTTATGCCATTCATGCAGGTTGCATAAAATGAAGCTGAGGATTACATGGAACCACATTTGAGTCTTGAGCTGCAAGTTCTTCATATCTGGTTTCAAAATGTCTCATTTTTTTCAAGGGTCCAGGACAACATACAATAAAAATAGGCTGAACTGTGACAGACAAATTTCATAATTGCCCAGTTAATTGATTTGGAAGAAGAATTATACTAAAACTCTTTGCCTTTAATCTAAACTAATTTAATCTAAATACCAGAGCTAATTCCAGTCTAGCCCAATCCTATGCTACTGAATCTTACTAACATGGACTATGAACTATAAACTATGAAAACACACCAGAGTTTATTACTTTCTTCAAGAAAACTTAATTGGAGTTATGTTTCAAATTAGATAAGATAAAATAAGATAACCTTTATTGTCACTTTTTTGGGTACATACTGGCACACGTTAAAAATAAAATTCTGATGCCTTTCTCTCAAAAGACAAAATAAAAATTAGGCCAAGAACTCACCTACAATCCTAATACTTTGCCTCAAATTAGGATAAATTATATTTTTAAAATTCCCTAATGTATTAGAATTAGCATAAAAAGAACACTCATGTTATTCTGTACAAGTCACCCTGCCTATTAAAATCAAATGATCATAAATCAGTACAGGCTACTAAAGCAAAGTTGCCAAGCATGTTGCTAGTCAAAGAAGTCATTCAGACCTGTGTCCTACAAAGCTGTGGCAATGTGTGCTTCCCAGGATTTTGTTTACTGGTGAATTCCATCTTCCCAGATGTATGTGAGGTTCAAGGATATGAAATTCTGAACAAGCAAAATAGAAAAGGTGCATTTGTCCAACATGCTGAGGAGGGCAGTTCAGTAAAATCAGACTAAATCATTTGAACTGATGACTGAAAAGTTTATTGCTGTTTGCTTATCATTAGGCAAACAGGAAGAGACATAGATGAAAAACTATAAATTCTGCTCTTTTGAGTCTACTCTGACTTTCAGATTTTCAGAGAAATGTCAATTTGAATTTTCTGGATAAACATACTCTCAATGGTTGCTGAATTGTGTACAGCACACATAAAGGTAGCCATAAGCTGATATCAGGGATCAGGTACAGTTCTTCCCAAGTTAGAATCTAGGTAAAAATTTCAGCTTCAAAGCAATTGGTCAAGGAATCCTGGGGTGACCATTCCCATCTCATTGTGCCACTAACCTGGAAAGGACGTTTACTGTGAATTGGGGGGGGGGGGAAG
>BHFT01053306.1:0-36177 GCA_004320025.1 Laticauda laticaudata | reverse complement strand
GTGAACAGTTTGATTTCACAGAAGTGTGATTGACTTGGAGTTACATTGTGTTGTTCAAGTGTTCCCTTTATTTTTTTTAGCAGTGTACATTTATGCTCCATTTGCTCTTTAGCAACTTAAAACAAAAAGCTTCACCAGAGCAAACATTATGAGCAGGGTGGGCTTCAAAAATTTGAGCAAGGGGTTCTCTTCCTGGTTGCTGGGTGGGTGTGGCTATGGTGGGTGTGGCCTAGTCGGCATCCTGCACCATGGCGGGGGCATTTTTGCCCTCTCCGGGCTCAGGAGGCTTTTTTCGAGCCTCCGGGAGGGCAAAAACGGCCACCTCAGGCTCTGGAGGCGCTCTGGAAGCCTCCTGGGAGGCCCATCTTTCACCCTCCCTGAGCCTCAGCAGGCGACCTGCACTTACCTGCATCCAAAACGGGATGGGTGGGGACTCCTGGGAGGGGAGGGGTGGGCGTGGCCAGCCAGGAGTGGATTTGGGGATCCCCTCAAGCCCTTGCAAGCCCCTAGCAGCCCATCCCTGATTATAAGAGATTCCCCACACACACACTTGTTTGCTCATTTTTTGCAGACAACAGATGGGCAAATTCATAGTCCACACAACTCACAACATATAATCATACTGTGGTTGAAATTTTGGGCAAGGATTGAGGGAAAAACTTACTTCAAAGCTTGATTTATGATGAAATTAATGGAGTGATCCCAAATCAGTATCCAACTCTCAGACTAATAAATTATGAGACTGTTAGGTCTGTTAGGCCAGCGGCTTGATTTTAGCTTCTATATGCAATTCTTTTTTTTTGTAAATAAATATTCAAATGGAAAGATACTTCAGTGTTACATTCACATGTTTCTCCTTCAACAGTTCCCAAAGCAGCTGGCAACCACAATATTCACAAGTCCATGCTGAAAACTTAAATTTGCTTTTCTGATCCATTACAAACACAAGAACTCTGTTCAGGCCATGTGACAATTATTTGCAGGTGGCAGACAGATGCTGCCATTGCTTTATTGTCTTCCTTCCTGACTCTGATGCAGCTCAGGCTAAGAGGCCAAGTGGGACCTTCAACTGGGCAAACGCCCAGTTACACAAACAGAAATTGGAATGGTGGGATAACTGCTGGAAACTGACTGCAGTGAAGGAAAATGAATGTAGTGTCAGCAGATGATGGTTACCGTTAGATGCCTGTGCTCAAAGTGCCTTTTGAATGCCCCAGGCGAGCAATGCACCATTTCTATTATGATCTTGCTTCTCTTGGGGTAAAGCCCCTGTGCCACTGCACCAATGGATGCAAAGAGGATGTAAAACGTTAAAAAACGCTGGAAAACGCTATGCATCCGTTGTGTACTCACTGCATACGTGTTTCATACGCTCTATCCGTCAAGGATCCGTCCACTGCGATTTCATCCGCGGAAGAAGTTTTGAGCTGCACAAAACTTTGTGAACGGATGAACTTTCCGCCGTGTACGATGTAAATCCGTGACATATGAGCAACAAACGTTCTATGTCCGTTTATCATCCGTTAAAAGTCCACTGTATCCTCTCTGCATCCTCTGGGCATCCTCACAACTCACATCCGCTGCAGCTGAAAACGGAAAGAGGGAGGAAACAAAAGGTACACGGAACGTCTATACAGCGTTAGTAACACAGAAATAGAAAGGATGCGCAGTGAACGGTTTGCATCCGATATACATCCTCTAGGCTTCCTATGAACATCCGTTTAACATCCCTGCTACATACGACCCACGTCCGTTCTTTTCCGTTCTGTTTATTCAAATTTTTGCCACTTTTTGGAGCGGATGACAATGGATGGAGCCACCCCCAAAATTTTGCTCGTCCGCTGTGTCCTTGTTGCATACATTTTGCATCCGTCGGCCAGCGGGACCTAGCCTTAAGAAAGGGAAATTTGGAAGTTCAGGACAAGCAGATTTGGGCTGCACAGGTCTGAATGACCAGTAGATGGCAGCAAAGAGAAGTAGAAAACTCTGCCACCGCCATCCGGAATGTTTTGCAATTAGTTATGAGAGTTCTTGAAGAAGTATAGAGTATTGGGAAGTGTTTTTGACCGCTGAGAAAAACCTTGAAAGCCTCTACAATGTCATCAAATGTGAAGCTGTTGCTTGCAACAGCCTTCCCCAATATTCTCTATCTTGCTCCCTGAGGAGGGACTGCTGGGACTTGTGGCCTGACACATCGGGATGAGATACAGAGGAGAGGAAACAAAAGAAAAGGATTCCTTTGATAAGCACAAGCAGAGCCATTGGGAAGCAGAGCGGCTCCCATGGCACGCCCAGCTTAGGCTGGGGCTTCTCCTCTGCCCTTTGAACGCTTGGGCTGAAAGCACGAGAGAGAGAGAGAGAGAGAGAGAGAGAGAGAGAGAGAGAGAGAGAGAGAGAGAGAGAGAGAGAGAGCTCTGCTACATGGGCAAAGGTAGAACCGAAAACTGCGGGGTTGGAAGGGGCCATGCAAAGGAAGTTGTCCCACACGCACACAAAGAGTCCAGGCGCTCTGGCCAGGGAGTGGGTGACCCAAGCGGAAAGGAGCAAGACCCCGGGCAAAGGGAGGGACCCCCGTGGCCCAACAGGAGAGTTATGGCAGAAAAACTACTGTTCTTCAGGGGCTAAAAGAATCTAAAACCACTCCGTCACAATATTTAACATTGTAGCATGCTATATGTAGGAATGGAATAGATGATTACAACTTTCTGAGTTTCTTTATTGATGAGTTGCAGGGAAGTTGCTTTTATAGCCCAAACCAGCCAGCAAGAAAAGAAGCAGTAGCCACTGAAGACTTCTGCCTTTTGGGGGCTGAGGGAAAGGGATCCATGGTCTTTGACAGAAAGGAATGGGGAAACCATGGAGGGAGAATGGTTCCTTGATTTGGGTGTTCTTACAGACAATACAGCAAATCCAAGTCTTGAGAATGTCCAGTGGTCAAAATCTGTGCAATGTAGGCACTTTGCTTTTCTCCTCCCAATGAGGAGACCATTGAGTGAACAGGAAAAAGCAAGACAGGGGCAACATACTTCATGGAAAACTGCAGGAGGAGCCAGGGAGAAAGCGAGAGAGGTGGATTTAGAGGGGAATGAGACGGTTCACAAAACGTCATTCTTCTCCTTATGGGAGGAGCCACAGACAGAAGTTTAGTTGATCTAAACTAATGGAGGCCTACAGAAAGTCAGGCTGGAGGGAAACTTGAAGAAATGTCTAGATCAGTGGTGGGATTCAATTTTTTTTTTACTACCGGTTCTGTGGGCATGGCTTGGTGGGCACGGCAGGGGAAGGAAGACACTGTAAAATCTCCAATCAAGAGGAGGGATTGGCCGGTTCTCTGGGCTACTCACAATTTCCACTTCCGGTTCTCCAGAACTGGTCAGAACCTGCTGAATGCCACCTTGGGTCTAGATGATGATGATTTTAATGGGTGTGTGTGTGTGAAGGAGAGAATTCAGGTGGAGGAATGTCTCAAGATTTAAACCAGACATCTACCTGGGGTAGAGCCAAAAGGCTTGGCTTGGTCAGGGAAGTTTTACAAGTTCTAGTGGCCATCGAGAAAAAAATTTGGATTTTAAGGAAGTTTAGATAAGGGAATCTAAATCTGTTGATGACCAGAAAGATTATCATCTGTTGATGATACAGCAGATTGTGGACCTGTGCAATTATGATCTCTCGTTTGCAGACCACATATAAGATATTTTCTGATATACTCTCTGTGACGGTCCCTCAAGTACTCAAATATGGTTATCATGTCTCCTTCTCTTTCTCTTTGTTAGGCTAGGCGTGCCTACTTCCCACAACTGTTCATCATGTGGCTTTGTCTCCAGATTCTTTGTTATCTTTGTTGCTCTTTTTCCAGGATCTCAGCATCATTTCTGGTGGTGACCAGAATTGGATGCAGTGTTCCAAGTGTGGTCTCACCAGTGAGGCATATAGCGATGCTATCACTTCCATGAGGACACATAGATCCTTTTCACAGTTACTACTGCTGAGCCAGGTGCCAACTATTTTGTTAGATGGGGCCCAATGTTCAAATCTGTCAAGATCCTTCTGAATCTTGAGTTTATCTTCCAAAATATTAGGAATTCCCCTCAGCTTGGTACCACCTGTGAATTTGATGAATTCGCCTTTTGTTCCCTCATCTGGATCCTTCATGGAAATTCTGAAGGCATGGAACCTTGACTACTCTACTGCATGCTTCCTTCCCTCCATGTAGACATAGTTCCATTGTAGGCTACACATTGAGTCCGGTTGGTCAGCCAATTGGCTGATGATCGGCCCATTTTCTTCCTTTTCACAGGTAAGATATCATATATGTCGACAACAATGCAGAGCTCTCTCCAGAGGCACCATCTTCCAGCACTTCTTGGAATGTTCCAGCATCCATGCATGTGGTTACAGTCATTCCACGAATGCAAGTTGACAAGAATCAGCTTTTGATCAGGATCTAGTTTTCAATAGAAAGCTGAGCGCACAGAACGTTCCTGCCATGAAAATGAAGAAAAACTCATTCGCTCTGGCCACTGTGCACATTTTCAAAAGCAAGTTCCACCCCCACCCCCAGGGGGAAACCATAAATTGACTGGACTGGTCAACAAAGATTTGTTCTCCTATGGACATTTTCTGGGAGAAACCCCCCCCTCCCACTCCAAACAAGTGCAATTCTTATGCAGCAACTATTGTGGAAATGGACAGGAAGAGTCAGAGTAAAGCCGAAGGGCCACATGCCCTTCGGGAGGCTGAAGAGAACAAGGAGAGTGATGCATAGGGTAAATCAGAAAGTTGTGTTGCCAACAGAGATGAAGTGAAAAGGTAGATAGATAAAAGATAGAAGAACTTTATTCTCACTTTGAATGTACACTAACTGGCATACATTAAAATGAAATTTCATTGCATACAGCTTTCAAAGGGTCAACACCTCCAATATACACTACACAAACATGACAAAATAAATAAATACAAAATTATGCACATACCCATAGAAACAATGCAGTCAAATTCGGATGTGTACATGTACATGGTGAGAAAAATGAATTTTGCAAGTTATCAGATGAGTCACATCTGTTGATACTGAAGTTTCCAAGCAGAAATATCCACGAGACCATCACAAATTTAGAGATGGATGAGGAGCTGAGAATAGCAGAGGCCACATGCCAAGTTCGAAGGGACCCCCATTGAATTCCCCACTGGGATCCTTTGCAGAAACAAACAGAGAATCGGCTCATGTGGGCCATGTCACTTTCAGGAACTTCTCCTGAGGCCCCATAGCTGACATTGTGTAATTCACTAGAAACCTGACCTGCCCAATTCCCCTAGTGGACATGCCCAAAGTCCAACCCATAACTAAAAGGTGGGTTTGGGGGTTCTGGATCATTGCTTTTTGCCCTTCAGATGGCACTAATGGTTCTTGGCCTGGAAATTCCAGGGCTGAGGGATGAGACATGGAAAAGTGCTCCATGCTTTTGGTGGCCCAAGTTGCAATATTGATCCATGTTTTGCAGTCAGGAAAGCTGGAGACATAGAACATAGAAGAAGAGGTTGGAAGGGACCTTGGAGGTCTTCTAGTCCAACCCCCTGCTCAAACAGGAGACTTTATACCAGTCTGTTCAGCTTTTCTTGAAAACTTCCAGTGATGAAGACTGTCCTTGTTTGTGAACAATCCCTACTGTAAAGATATCTTGATGGTTCTGGGTAGGCTGACTGACCACCTCTCCATCTTTAGTTCAGTTCTTAAATGAGTAGGAATGTCTTGGACTTTTGACCAATATGAATGGCAATTTTTTACCTGTGGCTTCTTTGATTGTTATTTGGCACGTGGGAACCCTGAGCTCTCTCTGAATGGCTGTTGTGCTTCTCTCTCCATGCAGCTCTGCAGACAAGGTGAGGCTCCATTTTATTAACCGGGATGGAGAGAAATACTCGGTCAGCGCCAGAGAAGGGGAAAGTCTCCTGGAGGTTGTGATAAATCAAAATATCAACATCGATGGTTTTGGTTAGTGGTGAGATCCTGCCTTTCTCTCTTCAGGCTCTATTGGTTACTAATAATCTATTTTTTAGGAGTTGGCAAGATTGTTTTACAGACTGGTCTAGGCATCAAAACACCCACCTCCTGAGATCTGTACCTCGCTTCTGTTTACATACAGGAAAGCCTTCGGGGTCCCAAATCTTCAATTCTGAGGGTTGAAATATCTCCTCCCCTGAAAATGTTACCCAGCCTGCTAACGAAATCTTTGGAAACCAATCCACAAGCTCGGAGAATGAACTCTTACCCTCATCCTATATCTGAGCTACAGATATGCACCACGATTGCTAGTTCAGTCTTCTTCCGGTCAAAGGATGCTTCTCATCATCCTGCTGTAGTGATGGGGCCATTTTGTGACTAGGATATGGCTGCCATTTTGTGAGTGCACCCACAACACACTTTTCACATTCCAAGTGTGCCTCCACCATGAAAGTATGCTCACATCCAAACAATCACCTCTTACATGCAAGTATTTACTGAAGTTTGCTTCATCCATCCACTCCATTTACATGAAGAATAAAATACAGCAGCAAAATAAAAGCAGCAGTTTCCTCCACATTTGGATCCCCAGATGGCAGAAAAACCTGGGGACAGCAATAACCAAGCCCCAGTTTGTTTCTGAATTATTTTAATTTTCACACCTATTATAAATAATGTAGCTCTGTCCAACCAATTCTCTAGTGCATCCTGTATTTTCTTGCAACTTGGCACCATTTGCTTTCATTGGTGCTTTCTAAAATTGAGGGAGGAAAGCTGATGCTCTTGATTTTTGGTGGCTCTCCTGAGTTTATAGAATGCAGGCAACACTGTAAACCTGCAAAAGGAGCCCTGCATGGTTTCTGCTGACGACGACGGCCTCTTTTCTCCTGCAGGGGCGTGTGAGGGCACTCTGGCCTGCTCCACTTGCCATCTAATCTTTGAGAAAGCAGCATTTCAGCAACTGGGTGAGATCAGTGACGATGAACTGGACATGCTGGACTTGGCCTATGGACTGACTAACACGTAAGCATCCTGGGTGCCCCTTCCCGGCTCTGAGTGCATCCGAGGGTGGGGGGAGAAGGGAGGCATTTCCAACTCTGCACTCTGGCTATGTTTCAATGAAAGGGAGAATGCAAGTTGCTCATCTACCCGGCTCCAAGGACTCCTTCTTGGGGAGCAACCCCAAGCATGTTGCTCCTGTTGCATAGATGTTGGTGAGCTGACTTCAGTTTGCCACACCTGGAAAAAACATTGAGAAGGCATCCTACAGGATCCTGCCCAGCCTCACATAAGTGGAAGCATAATTATGTAGAGAAGAGAAATGCTTGCTTATCCAGCTACTTTCTGGACCAATTTGCCTTGGGCATCCCTTTATAGGGTAAAGGTAAAAGAAACTCATTGCCATCTCTTGGGGCTGCAGCTCATCTCTGGCCAGTGAGCCAGCACTGTCCAAAGACATTGCTGCGGTCATATGACCAGCAGAATGTCATGGAAAGATTATCTTCCCACCAAAGTGGTACCTATTTATCTACTCACATTTGCTTGCCATTGAATTGCAAGAGTTGGGGTGAGGCTGGGTGCTCATCTGATTGCGTGGCGTTTGGGTCTTGAACCTGGGCTGCTGATAAGCCCAGCTTATCTTAACTACTCTTAACTACCGAGCCAGCAAACTGCCCTTAGAGAGTCTTTTGGGTTTTTATTTTGATTGTCATTCTCAGCTCTCGGGGTGGCATTTTGAGCTGCATCTAAGGGCTGGGCTCACAAGGGACACCAAAGGCCTTCTGTCCTCCTGCAGATGGTGGGTAACCTGGCAACATGTTACTGTTGCATGCTAGGAAAGTGATGCCCAAATCCAGATGTTTGCACCTGCTTTTCAGATCTCGTCTGGGTTGCCAGGTGTGTGTGAAGAAATGGATGGATGGCCTGACTGTCCAGGTACCCACGGAGGTCTCAGACATCAGGAGAGAACTGGAAGTGGAGAAGCAAAAGAAACAGTAGCCGAAGCACATGACATGCTCTGCAAATATTATCCTGACCCTGTTAGAAGAGGGGAGGCCTTTACTTTCCAGACTGAAAGCAAACACCCTAAACCAACCAAACCCCATTTCTGAGTTCACATGACTTGCTGCACCCAACAAACTCAAGTATACAGTGGCTTAATATGACAGCTTAGTTCAGCTTACACATGGAAAGAACCACTGGGGCATCTGACCACTTGGCCGTGTGCCACACAGCCTCGTTTTAGCCCACCTTTGGGATGTGGAGCCAGGCCAACTCCTGAAAGGGGTTCCATGCTCAGAATCTGTAGCCTCAAGCAACCAACCCGGATTGGGATGAAAAACTGGCGACCTCTGGGGCTCATTTCTGCCAGAGAGATTGAGAGAGACTGCGGTGCGTCCGAAGCATCTTGAGGGCTGGAGAGAATGGATGGGAGGAGGATGGTGGAGTCCCAAAGTAGCAGCCCCTTCCAGCCCATCAGTCGTGGGCGATCTTTGTCCCCTTCCGATGGGCTGGGATGTGCTCTTAGAGCCCCCCCCTCCCTCCCACCCAGGGGCCACTCTGTNAGAGCCCCCCCTCCCTCCCACCCAGGGGCCACTCTGTGAGACAGAGGAGGAGCAGGACTCACCCCAACTCAGCCAGCGAAAGCCACGTCAAGCTCAATCGGTCGCCTCATGGGACCCGCCTCCAAGCCAGGCCCTGGGGTCCCCTTGGAAGTTTCCCTTCCACCAAGTCTAGCCCTGCTTAAGTTCCGAGCCAACTTTGGCCCTTCTAGACTGGAGGCCCATCCATGTTGGCGCTGATCCCTGAGCACTGAATCTGAGAGAGAGGGAGAGGGAGGGAGGGAGAGGCAGTGAATGATTGGGGCTTGTTCCTGGCTATGAAGGTCTTTGTTCTGGTTTTCACTGTGGATTATTTCCTTGCAGCGTGCATTTTTACAAAGTGTATTTGGAAGAATTTCCCCTTTACAGCTACTCATGCCAAATATTATTCTGTTGGAAAAATAGGAATAAAAACATTCAAAACAAACCAAGAAAATACCTAGCAATTGTCCGATGGGGAGATGCAACTTTCTGTAGGTGAAACTCTGTATAACCTGGGGAGGCAGTCAAAGCTCCGCATGGAGTAAATTTACTGCAAATTGAACGATCTACTGATGTCAGGACTTTCCACCGGTGTGAAACTATATCATATGAAACAATATACAGCACAAAGTAAACGTATCAAATCTCATGCTGCACCATAAGCGCTTGTGAAGTCTCCCTGAGAAATCTCAGCTGCACTTTTAAACTTGCCCGGATAATTGTTTCTCACAGTAATGAATCAGATTGCCCCCCCCCAAAAAAAATCCTTGATCTTGTAGAGATTTGGATCATCTAGGAGAGAAAAGGTATATCAAAGTGGAGGTATTCTGAAGAGCTTAATATCGCTGGCAATCGTTAGTAACCAAATAGTAAATTCTGAACGAAACACTCATTTTTAAATATAATATAAAAACAGTGCAGTTTCTATATTTGACAATGTTTATGCATCACATCAAATTCTCTTTGCCATAGCAAGGCCCTGTACATTTCCCTGAGGATGATTAAATAAATGTTTCTTGGTACTGTTTATGTTAGTCTCCCCAAGAGATTATTTTGAGTAATTTGACATCAAACTATGCTTTTCATTTCGAAATAAGCACTTGAAAAATAACTAACTCTTGCCTCTCTGGACCAGGCTCGGCAGAGGCCAAAGGTGACCTGCATCCCCCAGTTTGCCAGTCACAATTGATCCGCTGTCCAAAATGCAACACCTGGATGTCCAGCCACTTCTTCCCGCATCACATCCATTACAGGGGCCACTCTGCAGGCCTGCCTTGGGAAAGGATGCCTTTGGTCATCTGAATTAGCCTTTGATGTCAGTGCTAAAGGGGGAAAGTGTTTCCCCGCCAATTTCCAAATAACTTGCAAGAGCAGGGGAGGGGAAGGGGTTGGGAGGGGAGTGGGGAAAAATTGGCTAGAAAATCAAAGACTGGGGATTGGATCACACAATATTTTAGACTAGCCAAAAATCCTCCTGAGTCAAAATGTGGGACACCCAACTGTTGTTTCAGTGGTTGTGTGAACTGGAGGCTTTTAAGAAAAGTCTGGACAGCCACTTGTCTGGAATGATCCATGGCCACCTGCTTGAACAGGGAGCTGGATTAGAAGACCTCCAAGGTCCCTTCCAACTCTGTTATTCAATCATATAAAGCCACGGGAGGGAGGGGGGTTTCATAGCTTAGGGCTTTGAATTTAGCATCGTACAGGAGGCAGATGCATCAACCATATTTTGAAAATCCAAGTTTTAGCTTCTGCATGGGATGGGGATCTATCTGAATAACAGTTCTGGAGGCAGGAGGAGTCGAGAACTTCTGGGGAGAGCAAAAAGGGAGAGGGGGCCCCTGGGTGAGGTGAAAGAGTCAAGGGAAGTACATGCATAGAAAGGAGGGGGAGGGTCAAATATCCAGGGTCCCAAGGATAAAAGCAAAGGTCCAGGAGCAACATACTCCGAATTCCCAAAGAGATATCTTGCAGCCAGGGAGACCCACAGAAGAGTCACTGGAAGTCCAAAGCCAGCCCAGGCCAAGTCCAGGTTAGGGCTCTAGAGCAGGAGTCCCCAACCCCAGGGCCAGGGGTGCCCCACTATGTGGCTTTGCACTTTTGGGAAGCAGGCCATGGAAGTGGTGGCCGAGCCCATGTTCATGTGAGCAGGTGGGTGAGCATGCCCATCACGCATGCAAATGGAGCTGCAAGTGCATGCACACTCAGCCATCCTGCACATAGAACATCCCCTCTCCCCCCCACACCTGTCTGCAAAGTCAAAAAGGTTCATGAACTCTGTTCTAGAGCAATGTTCCTCTACTTGAAGATGCGTGGACTTCAACTCCCAGAATTCCCCAGCCAGCCCTGCTTCAAGTTGCCAAGGTTGAGCAATGCTGCTCTAGAGGAGGAAGCCAGGGTCCAAAAATCAAGGACTGGGCCGCCAAGAGTCAGCATTGCAGGCGGTCCTTCATATTCCTCTGGAGCAGTCCTTCCAATTGCAAAGGGAATCAGGTTTACAAATCCAGGACACTGTTTGCATGATGGAAATGTTCTGAGGCACAGAATTTTGTACTAGAGATATCCTGCACTTACTTTCCGGGTGCTGAGCCAACCTGAACACGTGGCAAAATCATCCAGGCTACAATGGAATATCCCTTCAGCCTCAGGCAGCCTCCCTTCCCAGCTGCTCTGACTTCTACGTTCTGCTCACTGGCAAGAGGGCAGTTCTCGTGAGGAGCCTGGATCTGGGCTATGCTGGGCAGAAAGCCAAGGTTGGGGAAACCCGGTCACACGGAAGATGGGTTGTTTACACAAGCAAGGAATTAGCTTTTATCAATAATATTATCGGGGTTGTACAATATCAGTATAGTCTTCCTATTCTTCTATTCCCTAGCTCGAAGGATATATACATATTATAGTGTTTCACAACTTTAAAACTTCAACTCCCAGGATTTTTTTTTTTGCATTAACTTTTTTTTGGCTGTTGCGGCACATTCTGGGCTCAAGTGATTGTCCATTAGACTCCAAAATTCCTAATCTGTACTTGTACATTTGATTCTTTTTTTGTGTGTAAGTGTAAACCTTACTTTCCTCTACATTAAATTTCATTTTGTTGGACAGGACCCAGTGTTCAAGTCTGTCAAGATCCCTCTGGATCTTGAGCTTGTCTTCTGGATGGTTGACTATTCCTCCCAACTTCATGTCATCTGCAAATTTCATGAATTTCCCTTCTATCCCCTCTCTAAGTCATTTATGAAGATATTTCAGAATACTGGGCTTAAAACAGAATCTTGGCCTACCCAACTGCTTACTCCCCTTTATGTAAATGTAGTACCATTACTGTGTTGAAATCCATATATCATGAACTGGCCAAGCTTGACAAACACTGATCTATAAACGTGTCACTCTGAACGATGGTGCTTTGCTTCAGCTCAGACCTCCAGCTCCTTCTGACCTTCCTTTCCCTCCCAAATCCTCCCTCAATTCCTTCTCTTTTCAGAATTTAAACTAGGCGAAGGTGCCTTGTTTTTATCCTGCTGAGAGTTATGGTTTTAATAGCATTCATCACTCTCCCATTCAAAATTCACTCCAGTTCTGATTTCCACCACAATTCATATTTTCTTAGCTGAAGTTGTTCCAGGAAGTTTTATAACTATCTGAGCAAATATTATCCCATTATGCCCAATTAGTTCATGTAGGATTGACATTTTGTTTCCTGGATTGAGTTGCAGTAGGGACAACCTTCCCAAATATGGGCAAATGGGAGAACTGCAAACTTCTAAATTCAACAGTAGAGAGCACATTAAGCACTTCTACAAATCTAACTTGTGCCATTTTGACATTAAAATGTCCTCTTCTTTAGTAAACTTATCAAAATACTACTTTCTGGATTTAGGGTACTTTATAATATGTCAGCTTGGTGGCTTGTGACCCCCAGACAGACCCAGGACATAATTTGGAGGTTCTCCTGGCCTCATGACTCCTGATAGAGGAAAGGTGACAGTTGTGGCCAGGAGGGCCTTTGTGCAACCGTCGATTGTGGGCCAGTTACGTCCTTTCCTGGACCAACAATCCCTGCTCCTAGAACTAAGGAGAAATTTCCTAATGGTGAAAACAATTAACCAATTAACCAAATTCCTCTAGAAGTTGTGGGTGTTCCAACAATGAAGGTTTTCAAGAAGAGATTGAACAGCCATTTGTATGGAATGATATAGGGTCTCTTTCTTGAGCAAAGGAGTTGGACTAGAAGACCTCCAAAGTTCCTTCTAATTCTGTTATTCTGTATTTTGTCTCTCTGCCTGCTTCTTTTCTTCTTTTTCCTAATCTCCTTGAAACATGTGTTTGTTCTGTGGGATGCAATGTACCAGAGATGATGCGCACTGTCTGGTGGAGTTGGACATCGAGCATTTGGTGGTGGGTACCTAATGCTAGCACAATAGCCTCACGTGAAATAAGCCAAGGCTGTTGTTTGTAAGGGGTCAGCATCAGCACCCCAGGGTGTTCCAGCCAGTTTGTGCAGTAAATTGTTGTAGCTTTGCAATTTTGCAGCTGTTTTCCCCAAGGTTTTCAGAAGGTTAGTGATCTGTCCAAAATTACCCTCAGGTACTTCAGAGGTGTCACATTGAAAAATATGGTCCTGGGACTTCACTGAAGGCTGGTAATTTGCGTATCTGTTGCTGAGATGGAATGTGGCTACTTCTGTTTTCATGAGGTCAGAGGTGCCATGCTTTGAAGAAGCCATCCAGCTTCTGGAGATCTTGAGAAGGGATGTCCTCTGCATCCCTGGAATTGGTTCTTTGGGCTGAGAGATTGAAGCATCGGCATAAACAAATTTCAGGCAGGTGCAGGAAGGCCATGGGTGTACAAATCAAAAAGTTAAAAAGAGCAGGAGGGATAGTATTAATTCTAATAGTCCATTGTTCAACTTATGATATCAGCTTCTATTGAATTCTGTGAAAACTTGAAATAACCTATTACCCAACATGTTGTCAATCAAGGCAATGGTGTTACGACAAGGTATACTAATCCAGAACATTCAATCTATCACCTCCTGAAATAGCCTCCCTAACTTGGCCCCTAGTAGAGTCACCTTTGAGCTCAAGCTTGTCAATGGCATTCCTGTGTGAGCGTCCTGAGCATCCCGTTGGCCATACCTGATGGGACCCTACAGGCTCCAGGCTCCTCCTGCTGCTTCTCTGCAGCAGCATTTTTGCCTCAGCATCGTGTTCTGAGGAAAGCTGCTGTCTTGAGAAAGGGAAGCTGCTGCTGGCACCCCTCATGTGTCACCTTGATTCTCTGGGTCCTTTCTGGGTTCTGCAAGTTCTGCCATTCAGAAAACAGCAGATTAAGGCTGCCAAAGTGACACCTGAAAATGGGGCAAGCCATACAGGAGACAAGCTTGGGGTGGCTGGGATTTTCTGGGATAGCTGAAAGCAACACATATCATTGGGCTCCAAGACGCAAATTGAGTTTTGCTGAGGCAGAAGTTAGATAGGACACAACTTCATCCTAGCGACAGCGGGACTTTTGCTGGGTTGCCGGTCCTTCTCCCCAGTGTCCTGGGTCAAAAGGGTTGCAGCCAGTCAAGGACCAGAGTATAGCATTGCCGATAGCCACCAAGCGCTGCCAGTGGGTGAGAAGCTGGCTCTCTCTTGACTTGGTTTGTGCCACAGGGCCAATCTGCCAGCTCTCCTTTGTGCCGCGTCTGCCCTCTCGTTCTCCCAAGCTCTCAAGGAATCCTGTCTGGTGGAACAAGATTTTGTGCCAAGTCAAACTTCCGCTTTCCAAAGCTCGAAGCAAGTCCAAATAAGGACTAAGAAATATCTGGCTCCCAGTTGAGTGAAACTGCTATTCATTGTGGCAAAAAAAAAGAAAAAGAAAAACCTTCCTATGGATGGGACCGAGACTGATTAGCATTCAGGAGGATTTCAGCTCTTCTGCCTCTGCTTGAAAAACCCCAGAGGCCTCTTTTCCTCATCACCAACTGTATTTAACAGGCACAGCCATCAGTTTCCCCAAAGTCCCTTCTAAATTCCTTGCTTCCACCGAATGCAAAGAACCAATGAAGTTTCCCAAAGTTTTTGCTCGTGTTTCTGTTCTAGTTTCCTGGAACAATAAATATTTGAAAATAGAAATTCTCCCCTGCATCAGAGAAGGCCTGATTGGAGTAGTACCCAGTGTAAGGAAGCCAAAATTGTGAAGAAAAAGTCCCTGGATTTTATGAGTCTTCAGTGACTGCCCCATTTCCCTATCTACATCAGGGATCCACAAAAGACATTCACCTCAGTTCCTCTCTTCTTCTGGATCTCCTGGCTGGCTAGGGTGCCACCCGATGGCCTCAGAACGATGTTCTCCACCACATCACCCTGGGGCTCTAACAAAATTGTTTTAGCTAAACTGGGATAGTGGCCACGACTAGGAAGGTATTTGATGTTCCTGTAGGCACTGTGTCTTACCCTTACCAAGAGAGATGTAAGAGGTATGAATTTCAACTCTTAGAATTCCCTGGTGGGCAAAGCAAACATGGAACATAGAACTATAGGGCTGGAAGGGACCTTGGAGGTCTTCCAGTCCAACTGGCTGCAGAGGACCTTATACCACCCTGGTCAAATAGTTGTCCAGTCTGATTCTGAAAACTTCCAGCGATGGAGCATCCCCAACTGGGATGCAAATTGTTTCCTTGGTTAATGGTTCTCACGATCAGAAAATTCCTCCCTACTTCAAAGTGGATCTCTCTTTAATGAGCTTCCCCTCTTACTTTTTGTCCTTCCCTCAGGTGCTTTGGAGAATAGGTTGGCCTCCTCTTCTCTGGGACAGCCCTTCCACTACTGAAAGGCTGCTATCGTGCCCCCTTTCATTTCAACAGGCTGGTCATACCCAGTTTCTTCAACCATGCATCATATGCCTTAGCCTCCAGGTGCCTTATCATCTTGGTTGCTCTTCTCTGCACTTTTTCTGGAGTCTCAGAATCCTTTTTTTGTATTGTGGTGACCAGAACTGTATGCAGGATTCCAAGCATGGCCTCCCTAGGACAGTATAGATTCAAGGTATCTGACTCAGAACTACCAAGCAAAGCTAACTGGGCACTTCTGGGAATCCAACGTTGGGAATTCAACTTCTTGATCCAACACTGAGTAACACTGCCAAGGCTGCGTAACACTGCTTTAGCCATCTGTAACTGTGAGAGATCGTTGGTTCTAAGTGTCAGAGTTGACCTGGGCTAACTTAGGATGACACTCCCCAGCCTAGAGACCCCATGTGCCTTCTCTGGACATTTTTGCATAGCAGGCAATTTTTGTCCTTTCAGGCTCTGGGAAAAGCTGGTCAGTGGGCTTAAGGGGTGACGTGGGCTCCTTAACACTTGCATTAAAAATACTGGATCATAGCCAACTGTCCTAAATGTGGGGGAAAAGTTAGAGTGAGATATGGATGAAAGCCCTCTGGTCTCCATGCTCTTCTCATGCCAAATGTGTCCATCAGCTCAAAAAAGTTGCATGGCTCTTTTTAGGCCCCTGGACAGGTCTAGACATTGTATAAGAATCAGAAGGAAACCAGGGGAGGTGGGAGTGTCCCTGGACACCAAGAAAGGTCTCCAGGGACTGAGAAAGTTGGTGTTGGTTGATGCCAGAATCCTTATTCAGGCATTTACTTCTGTGCTGCTAAAGAATCCATGGAGACATTTTCTGCCCTGGGACATTAGTTTTTGCATGGCAGAGTTTGGCCCTTTCATAGAGTCCTAGAATCATGAGGCTGGAAGGGGCCTTGGACTCCAACCCTCCCCCCTCCATCCCTGATCCTTTTCTTGGACAGAGCTCCCAGTCAGGCCCCTGGTCCTCTTTGCTGCTCTTTTCTGCCCTGGTTCTGGGATCACAGCGTCTTCTTTTATATTGCTGGGGACGGTGCCGGATGCCAAGAGTGGCCTTTACCCAGGCTAAGGTTTCACCTGATCTTGGTTCTGCTGATGGGGCCTAGGGCTGCAGTGGCTCTTCTGGAGGCTCCTCAGCCTTGCTCATTCAGGGCTCTGCTTTGAGGGACAGGCATTGAGAAAAATGAGCCAGGATTTTGACAAATAAAACCGTATTTCTTTTATTTAAATATTTACAACAATAGTTTAGAAATGTCATGAAAGAAAGATTAGCCTGTTTAAGGAGCTAATGTGCAAGAGGATGCGGAGGGTTTATAACTCGTCTTCCAATCACAACAACCAACTTAGGAAGGAGAGAAATGAATAAAAACAGATTTATAGGGATGATTTGTTTTTCTTCCAGTTTCAAAGAGGAGAAATGAAATGGGTTTTAATCAGCTTTTAAGAAAACATAAATTCTTCATACAACCCGAATTGCTGCCTTATTCAGCAGGACACAAAAAGAAAACCAAGATGGCAGCTGCGCCTGACTGAACAAGGCCTTTCCCCCTTGTGCTGCCCGTGTGACGCACAAAAAAGGAGTGAGGTTTTGACTGTGTCATCGCAGCTGCCGTCTCGACTTCTTTGGGGCACCTCATCCTCCCTGGCTTGCAAATGAAAGATATTTAAGATTAGTCCACGACTATTTGAGGCAAGTAAAAATGCCTTTATTTTTTTTTAATGAGGGTTTTGCAACAATCCAATTATTTTTGCAACCTAAACTCTCTCTCTGTGTGTGTGTGTGTGTATGTGTGTGTATAACAGCGAAATACCACTCCAGAACCAAAATCTCCAGAACCATAAAGCCTACAAACTTGAAACTTGGCACATAGGTTCCTCTTGTGCTCACTAAGAAAGGATTTTTCGAAATGACCATCAGAGCATTAGGATTTCCTATATTATTATTATTAACATGCTCTGATGCTAAGTTCTACTCCTCCACCACCAGAAAAGTCCACCTGCCAGTTGCAGCACTCAGGTGACCTAAGGACACAGACAAACCTCCAAATTCCCTCAACTACTCTCTAAAAGGATGCAAACTAAACTTCCAAACAGGAAGCTACTTTGGCATCAAAGGTTGTAATATTTTTATTACCCACCATCCAGTCAGAGATGAAGGAGCTCCTTGGATGAGAAGCAAAACATCTTCAAAGAAAAAACAGAAAGTCCAGTTGCTCCTGAAAAAAAACATCCTTTGGAACAACAATTGGAGGATCGTATTTTACAACTTTTGCTGAATAGATGATAAGATAGATAGATGATAGATGATAGATGATAGATAGATAGATGATAGATGATAGATGATAGATAGATAGATAGATAGATAGATAGACAGACAGACAGACAGACAGACAGACAGACAGACAGACAGACAGACAGACAGACAGATCAGATAATGGTGAGATGGAAAGTAATGGAACAGAGAAAGAAAAGGAAAGGAAAGAAAGCCTAGGCTCCTGCATAGCCTGATGTGAAGCATGGTTATCCAGCTAGTGTTGTGTGGATGTGCGTGTGGGTGGGTGTGCATACATATACATAAAAACCCCAACCTTTAATACTTTTCAGAAAATCTTAATCCACCTTTTTATCTTTATCTGCTTCTGCAATCTCTACATCCACCCTCTCCTTCTATTGACTTGACTGCTTTTTCTTTCTTTCGCCCCACCCTCTTTTCCACTAGCCATCCTGGTGTCCTTTCTGTAAATGGGCTCTGTCAAGGTCCTGAGGAGACCCCTTCCCAAATTCCTGCCTTTGGAGTTCTAGGTCCCAGCATCTCTGGAGGGATGGGCTGCCTACCAATTAAGCTAACAGGAACCAGGAAATAGTCATGGGAGGAGGGTGATGGGTCAAAAAAGTCAAGAGGGTGGCCACAACATGTGATGAAAGCCCGCCTTGCTTTTACTCACAGCAGGGCTTTGATTGTAGAGCCATGTTTGACCCCTTGACTCTCTTGACCCATCCCAGTAGCCATCCCAGCCTACCTTGTGCAGAACGAAAACATTCTCCGTTCTAACAGTGGGCTCGTCTTCCATCTACACCTTCACTGTTGAATGAGAACAACCCAGCATCTCCAAGGCCCCACTCTGTTGACCAAGGGAGGCTTTCCTTCTGCCTTCACAAGCCGGAGGAGGAGCAAGGAGGCCATGAAGCTCAAGGCGGGAAGGACACATGTGATGGGGCAACCTTGCGCAACTCTCGAACAGGATGATTTGAGATGGGACAGTCTGCCAGAATGCAAGGCAGTGGAACAGCCATTCTTGGCAGTCCTTTCATAGATCTGCACTGCAAATGGAACAAGGTTTTCCTGACATTTTCCTTCCTCCTCCTCCTCCACCTTGCCCCTTGGTGGGGTTTGGGTTGACCCACGCTTAGCTGCATCTGGACCCTAATCCTTTCTTCATCTCAAGGGCTCATGTCAGGCTTTGCCAAAGCTAGAACAGCAGGCATAAATCATCCGCACACAGAGTCTGCATGCACACACACACACACACACACACACACACACACATNATCCGCACACAGAGTCTGCATGCACACACACACACACACACACACACACACACACATCCAGGAACAAAGCTGGAACTTCAAGGCAGAGGATGAAAGCCTAAACTGGGAAGGAGAAGGAGACTGGAATAGCAGCTAGAACTTTTGGATTTCCACATGATGCATCCAAGAAACTAACGACCGTTAACAATGCACAAGAGCCTTGTGGCATTTTTTAATGGGCTTTCAAAAAAAAAAAANATGATGCATCCAAGAAACTAACGACCGTTAACAATGCACAAGAGCCTTGTGGCATTTTTTAATGGGCTTTCAAAAAAAAAAAAGCAAATCAAAACTGTGAAAACTCTAGAAGGGCAGAATTATTATTTCGTTATTAGGTTTGATGTGACTTTTGAATCAAACTGAACATTTTTGTGCATTTTTTCTCCTTCCTTCCTTCCTTCCTTCCTTCCTTCCTTCCTTCCTTCCTTCCTTCCTTCCTGCTCATCTCTCCATGAGGTGAAGCTGGAAAATGTACAACCGCTTCAGCGACAAGCAACACACTGGAAATTGTGCTAGACAAACGCTACCTGTTCTTTGCCCTGGGCAGGAAAAGGGCAAGCTTAGGAAAAAACGCTCCTGCTGGTTGAAGGTCCTGCATGAGGCCAGCTAAGGCAGCTAGGAGATGCTTCCCATCCCCTCCTGCTTTACAGAAGACCCTCCCTCCCTCCCTCCTGCTCGGTGTGGGCTCTTAAACAAAGGTCTCCTCTGCCAACATGCAGAAGCTGTTGTGCTCCTCAGTTTGGATGCTGGGGCAGGACTGGCTCCTAAGCCACTCAACTCTGCTCCGGATCAGTTCCTTCTCCACCATTTCTGCTCCTGCAGGGCCAAAGTCTTTGGGATTGTCCTGGCTGAAGTATTCCCGGACTGTGTTGCGAATGGAAGTTGGGAGAAAGACGTGGAAAGCGCCCCCGCCGTCCTGCCTGGGCTTCCCTTCTGGATGCATCAGCAGCTGCCCTGCGTCTTCCGCTCTTTGTGGCACTTTCTCCTGGGGCAAGCAGCCCACAGATCCTTGGTGGTATCTCCTTGAAATGGAATGGAGTACCAAAGGAGTGTTTTGTCCATAAAAGACTGTCTGGGGAATATGAACTCGTACAGTTTGTAGGCTCTTAGAAGTGCCTTCTCTGCTACTGTGTTTTCCATCTGAGCTGGTCCCCTTGTTGCTCACAGTTCCAATTTCTTCCTCTGGTGCCACTGGGGAATCCCTCGGACTTCGCTCTTTCGGGGCCATGTACACTGTTATCTTGGTGCGCTTCAGACTCTCTTGACTGTGAAGAGCAGGTTCTGCACATCTAACCTCTAAGTGCTTCACAGATTTCTCCCTCTGTACATACTGGTTCACTGGAGCAGAAGCCTCAGGAACATGTTGCCTGCGGTTGGCATCTTCAGAACCGTGTCTTCCAAGAACCAGAGAGGGCATTGTGGTGATTGGTGACTCCTGCTGGTTTTCGTCCAAGTTGTCCTCATTTCCTAGATTTCCAGTCGTCCTAAGGGGCATGAAAACCTGCCCCTCGCCCCTGCCATGGCTCTTCTCTTGGTCCTCCACTTGCCTCTCAGGGCAAGCGTCCATATTGCCAGAGCCTCGGGGTAAAGGAGGAGTAAAGGGCTTGGGCCATCCTTTCAGGGGCTTCTTGGGCTCTTTGGGGGATAAAGCATGGAGCCTGGTGGAAGTACCAAACATGAAGGGCAGGCTGGAGACATCCATGGGGCTGAAGGTGGAGGACTCAGAGCAATAGGAGAAGGCACTGTCTAGGGAGCTTAAAGAGGAGGCTGAGGGAGATGTGGTGGTGGAAGACAGGCTGGAGAAGCTGGACCGGTTGGACAGGCTTGTTCTCTGAGGGTTGATCTCCTTGGCTGCCCGGCTGCCCAGAGGTGACCTCCAGAAGCTTTGCCTGGCTCTGCTGAGCCTGGGGCTCAGACCTTCCTCAATGAGCTTCTGACTCTCCAGCTGCAACTGCTTGAGCCTGTGGATGTAATCGCCTTGGCTATGCATGATGGTGGCGTCACAACTGGATTGGCGGGCCACCGACTCGTGGCCCTGGGCAGGGAACGGAGAGCTCAGGCAGACGCTGGGCTCTGAGGAGCACCGGTTCCTTGCAGGGCTAAGTGAGCTGAGGGAGCCGAGGGAGCAGAAGGAACGTTCTTCTTCGAGGAGCTCGTAACTGTCCGCACTGGCGTTTTTCCTGGCTTTATTCTGGTAGCAAGCCGTGATCTCGCTGAACAAGTCCCAGCCTTCTTGTTCCTCGCTGAGAAGCAGCCCTGTGGGTGGGCTGAACAGGCCATCATCTCCTTCCAGCCTGTAACATTGCTGGCCTGTTTCTTGGCAAGGGACTGTGTCATCCATCTCATCCGAGGAATCGTTGTGCTGAACTGTAGAGGGAAGAAAGAAGGTTGAAGGACAGAAGACGATATCTAGGGTGGCATTTGTTGCCTAAGCCTGCCAAAGCGTCCCTGCTCCTCCTCCTCCTCCTCTTCCACCCCAATTATCCCTCTGAGATTGTGTGGAGGGTTAGCAGATTTTAAAGCTCTTCTAAATAAGTTGGCAAATTACTAAGAAGTGCATTTCAAGAAATTTATTTTAAAAGGAGTTTTCACAGACAGGATGGCCTAAGAGCACTTCCAGTGGCATGGCTGCATCTTCTTGAGAAGGAGGTACAAATTCAACAATAAAAGATGCAACCCAGCCAGAAAGTGGCCCTTTCCCCTTCGATCCTTTTCCTCTCCTAGTCCTTGCAGGGTGACGGTCAGATGAGGATGCCTTTAGGGGTACAATCATCTGATTTAATAAAAAATTTCCTCTGCTTCTGATTGGTTGATGCTTAGTAAGAACAATTTCTGATTCATTTCTTGATGGATTTAGAGTGCTGCTGATTTTAATTTTGAATACTATTTTTAGGGCAGGCCATCTGCAGTTTCTCTTCAGCTAAAAAGTTTTGATGAGGGTATGTAGTGAGGAAGAACCAGGTTCTGAGAATATGAGACATTTGAAAGACTCTTGGTTAGAGTTGTCCGTGTTTGTATGGCAAAAGTCAAGATGGTAGCTGTAAGCTCATGGTTGAAGTCCCACCCTCTTTCCACAAGTGACCATTCAGTGCACATAAAAAGAGGACAAGGCTTCAATCATGCAGTTGTAGTCCTTGATTTTTTTAAATTTCCCTCTGCAGTTGACCCTGCTCTTGCTAATGCTGTTAAATGTGGCCCGCATCTTTGTGTACCTGGAAAAGATAAAAATGAATGAATACTCGAGCAACCATCTTACCTAGCAAGTCATCCACACTTCGGGACTTCTTCTTCTCTGGCCTTTGGAACAGGGAAGCGATGTCCCCTCCAAAAATGTCAGAGGAGTTTTCAATTAGGAATTGCACCAACATGGCCACCTACCAAAAGAACAGTCTCAGGTCAGAATGGGAGAAGCAGCCTTGGATGTCTCACTAAGAGTACCGAGGAGGACTACAGCCCACTTTGCATCACAGGCTAAGCCAAGATGTTTGGTCAATTTTTGCTTATCTAACAATCCAGGTTTACACAGATTGAATGTAAACAGGAAGTAGGACATAACAGAATAACAGAGTTGGAAGGCACCTTGCAGGCCTTCTAGTCCAATCCTTAATGTATCAACTCTAATGCAGCTAGACTGACTCCAGCCTTGCCCAAACTGCTGTGGTCCAGATGGGCTGACCTCCAACTCCCTTCATTTCCAACCCTTCCCACCGATGGCCAGGATGGCCTGAAAGGGGCGCTTTGGGCTGCAGGTTGGGCAAGCCAGATTTTCATTATGCAGTTTGCCTCTCTGGGCTTTTTGGCAACTTTGAACACACTGATGCTGTTTAAATGCAGCGTGGCCTTCAACAACTTTGACTGTCATTTTTCTGTCCAAACCCCCCACCTGCTCAAGGCTTGTCCCATGGGAGGAAAGGAATATTAGCGGAGAGGGAAAGCACTTGAGTGTTTTGGGACTGAGTGAGAACAGATGAGATCACCTTCTTGGCCGACTTGCTCTCCTCCTCGGGTCCAGTGGGGCTGGGAAGCCACAGCATGTTGGGGGCGATGCAAAGAGCCAGGTTGGAGGCATTCATCTGATTCTCCCCTGCATTCTGCTCGATATGGTGCAAGACCCCAAACAGGTGCTTGAGCAAAAGGAGGTTGGCCTCCGGAAGCTGCTTCACTAAGCTGCCCCAAAAAAAGAGACCAAGATGGACCATGGCTGGAGAATCCTGTGTGCTCAGGGTGGCATTGGCACAGGTACCCCGGCGCAAACTGCTTGGGTGGGGGGACTTGAGTATGGAGCCCCCCCCTGCCTGGGCATCTTCAGCAGAAGCTTGACTGCTGGGGGAGAATCCCAGGAACCTGGGTGCCGAGGGGAAAACCCAGGAAGGCTGCTCCTGTCCCTCTGGAGTCTTTCTTCCTTCAGGCAATGGATCGTCTGAACCGACCAAAGCAGAAGAAGAAGCAGGCCCCCGTGTGGGGATTGCCAAAAACATGGAGTCGTAGGAAAGTGAAAGGCACGGACTATGGAGAGACCTGGTTATATTCATGACTTTGCAGGGAAGTGGAATCTCTGGCTGGTTGCTCAACCCCAGTTCTTAGCAGCTCCAGCCAGAAGGAAGATGCGGAGGGAGGGCATCGTGCAGTGGCATTGGCCAGCTGACAGGCTGACAAAGGTTATGCATGATATGACCTCCCTGAGCACCTTAGCAAGCTGAACAGCTCCATGCACACAATGCCCTGAGCCTGTGAAACCCAGCCTCACACAGGCGGCGCCCACCCCCCACTGATTTGGGCCTAAGGTCATGGCGAGAGAGAGCAGCACCCACCTCTGGATGGCTTCAGTCTTGTGTGCTCGGCTTTCCTTATCCATGGCTTCCATCCATAGATTGTGCATGCCTGAGGACAGAACACTGTCGGGTATATTTCGCAGAAAGTCCTAAATTGAAATACAGATACAAATAGGGCAGCTTAGTCAGTCACACCCAATCACCAAGTTAGCTTTGAGTTTTCTTTGAAAGCACTTTTATCGATTGAGCCTCCAGGAAGCAGCAGTTTGGCCACTAGATTCTGAGGTCACAATCTGAGTGTAGCAAAAATGGTTTTAAGGGTCACATGTGGATGATGGGTTGCCATCTTCTTCCCAACTCCCATAAGAGAGTTTGGTACAGCAACCAAACAGGACTCCAAAAGATAGTTAAGACTTCAGAAAAAAACAATTGCAACCAGCCTGCCTTCTAGAGAAGACTTATTGGTTGTGTTGGGGGGGGGGGGGANNGGGGGGGGGGGGAATCAGGAGGAGGGCTGAGAAAATGTCTACAGACTCCTCACATCCTGGACATAAACGCTTTCAGCTTCTCCCCTCAGGATGCTGCTATAGGGCATTGCATGCCAAAACAACTACACACAGAGACAGTGTTTTCCCCTTGTGCCAAAATTCTGCTCAACACCTCACAATGCTGTCTAATGTCTATATGTATTTATCCACGTAGTATGGCTGTAGTATTATTAATTATCCTTCTTATTACATTCTTTACTGCCTCCTCTTATTGGTATTATCGTCGTTGTTGTTGTTATTGTTGTTGTCATTATAATTCTGTTGCTTTGAGTTTACATTGAGAGCTTCTGCACTGGAGATAAATTCCTTGTGTGTCTAATCACACTTGGCCAAATAAAACATTCAGCAAAGGTATCTCTCCCTCCCCATATTGGAGCAGAAACTGACTTTCTGAGGAACGGAGTCCTCATACCTGTGACTGCTCTGCCCACCCTCTTCTGCTTCATCCTTCTTGGCCGAGAGAAAAGAACCTTTTCTGGGCTGTGCAGAGCTTCATTCGCCCATGTGCCACGTGGATACCAGCAAGGCAGCTCTTGGACCAATGTCCATTTCTGCTGCAGGCAGCCTCTTTCAGAGGGCCTGGAAGGCTGAAGCACAAGACCCTTGGGCCATGCTGGGCTTGGTACAACCCAGCTTGGCTGAATTTTGTCCCCTTGGATGGCTGCCTCTGAATTCAGCTCTTCCTCGGTCAGCCTCATTCCACACACACAGAGCATAGAAGAAGAGGGGGGGAAGGGACCCTGGAGGGTTTTCTAGTCCCAACCCCTGCCCATGGCAGGAGATCCTACACCTTTCCAGACAAGGATTACCCAATCTCTTCTTGAAAATCTCCAATGATATTTGATGAGGAAATTAAAGGAGTTTGGGGTTTCAGCGGGTTTTAAAATAAACAAACAGAAAATAACGCTGGTTAAGAATATGATCTCACAGGATGGAGATACTGTATATTGACTAAAAAGTCTGGCTTTAGGGTTGAGCAAAAGGTGAAATATTTGAGGGTTATATTGACAAACACAAATATTAAACTGTTTCAAAATAATTATGTGCCTCTCTGCAATGATATTAAAAAGGACTTATTAAGATGGGATAAATTGCATTTATCATTATTGCGTAGAATTTTTCTAATGAAGATTAATGTCTTACTAAAGATGGGATGTTGTTTTTTGTTGCAGACATTACCAATATTTGCAACCAATATTCTCTTTAAACAATGGCAGAGGTATATTTCGAAGTTTATATGGCAAGGGAAAAAAAGCCCAATAATTTGATATAAACTATTGCAAGATGATAAGGAAAGAGGGAGGTTGGCTTTTCCAGACTTGAAACTGTATTTCAGTGCTTGTTGTCTGATCTGGCTAAAAGAGTGGGTGACCCTTCGGAACAAGAGGCTTCTTGAGTTAGAAAGTCATGAATTAAAATTCGGATGGCACAGTTATTTATGGTATGACAAGGTTAAAGTAAATGTTGAGTTCAACAATTTGTGCCATTCTAAGAGTTTTGGAACAAATATAAAACAAGGTTTTCTACAGAGAGGCCTCTTTTGGGGTCTCCCCAGGAAGCTTTTTAAAGAAAAGAAATGCTGGTGAAGCTGGACTGATAAACTTATGGCAAAATAATATCTTTTAATTTTGCTAGTCCTATCCTCAAGTCTAAGGAAGAGTTAGAATCAGAAGGACATGACTGCCACTGGTTTACATATTTACAACTGAAATAAAGATTTAAATTAGACAAAAAGAATCATGGGTTTGACCTTGTTAAAAAAAGAATTGGAAACCCTACTGTATGGTAATGCTGAGCATATTATGGCTAGGGTCTACAAAATGTTAATTGAGTTTGAATCTGGAAAGTGAATACGTAAAGCACTGTATGATTCAGTGGGCGAGGAATTTTGGATATGATGCAAAGCCTGAACAATGGGAATGTCAACCCTGAAGCTGGCCTGACCGAAGCCATTTTGACCACTTCAGTGTAGGGGCTGAGGGAGAGGGAGGGGGGACTTGAGATAGAAGGGGGATCTTGCAGCCAAAAGAAAATGCTTTCTCAGGGGTAACCAAGGAGATTCTCACACCTGGTGGGAGGAAGACGGAGTGATGCCGCTGGGTTGCCAGACTGCACAGCGATTGGACAATGTGACTGATAGTTTTGAGAAAGTAGAAAATCTTTTGCTTTTAATATAAGTAAAAACCACGGGAGTTTTCAGAGTCGGTTGTCACCAGATAGGTGCCAATATGATATTTCCAATAAAAGTATTCTTTGAGGAATCTGCCTGCCTTGGAGTTTTCTTGCTATGGATTTATTACATGGAATCCTGACAGGGAAAATATGTGGATGAAAGGTTTAAAATTTACATTAAACTACAATTTAAAAGAATTTTTTTATAAGATGATGTATCACTGGTATTTAACAGCTATCAAGAATGTATATGCCAAGTTCCTGCCAGAACGCTGCCATTTGGAAAGGGAGGGGGATGCTTAACAGATAACAGATAATCAGAGTTGGAAGGGACCTTGTAGGTCATCTAATCCAACCCCCCGCCCAAGCGGGAGACCCTACCCCATTTCTGACAAATGGCAGTCCAATCTCTTCTTCAAAGTCTCAAGTGATGGCGCTCCCACAACTTCCGAGGGCAACTTCTGTTCCATGGGTTGATTGTTCTCACTGTCAGAAAGTTTCTAGGTTGAATCTCTCCTTGTTCAGTTTCCATCCATTATTCCTTGTCTGGCCTTCAGGTGCCTTGGAGAATAGCTTGACCCCCTTCTCCTCTCTGTGGCAGCCCCTCAAATATTGGAAGGCTGCTCTCCGGTCTCCCCTGGTCCTTCTCTTCACTAGACTAGCCAGGCCCAGTTCCTGCAACCATCCATTGTATGTTTTAGCCTCCAGTCCTCTAATCATCCTGGTTCTCTTCTCTGTATTTTTTCTAGAGACTCAACATCTTTTTTATAATGTGATGACCAAAACTGGATGCAGTACTCTAGGTATGGTCTTACTAAGGCTTTATAGAGTGGTAAAGTACCTCACTTGATCTCGATTGTATCCCTCTGTTAATGCAACTTAGGATTGCATTGGCTTTTTTGGCTGCCATCACACATGGCTGGCTCCTATTTAGCTGGTTGTCCACTAAGACAGAGGGGAAATTAGCTTCAGGCTTCGGACAGGAATCTTCAGACTCTGCCTGACTTCTCTGCAATCCCTTCTCTCAGTAAAAATTCCTTCTGAAACACCGTTTGTTTCAAGAACCATGCTTTCCTGGGAAGACAGCTGAGGCAGGTCCTTACAGTATAAAGGTATTTCAAATGAATGTTGGAAATGCAAATGTAAAGATGTATATCATTTGTGGTAGACATGTGGCAAAGCAAAGACATATTGGAGTAGGATTCATATTCTAATACAGAAGATTCTTAAAGGGAACATAAAACCAGATTTTTTTTTCTTGGATTTCATGGAAAAAGACTTGGAAAAAAATAGGAACTTTTGATGATACATATGTTGACAGCGACAAGATTACTTTATGCATAAAAATGGAAGGACGCTTCAATCCCCACAATGGACAAAGGGCTGCAAAAGCTGATGGCTAAATTAGTGGAGGTGGCTAAATTGGCTGCTTTGACCAAAGACAAAAACTGAATGATTTTTGTTTCTACTTGGAAACCACTTCTGGACTTTGTGGTTGAGATGGAAAAAAATAAACTATGATTTTGGGTTTTACTGACTCGATAGATCTGTTGTTATAAAAATGGCTAGTTTATACCATTATGTACAAGTGAAAAGTTGAGGTTTGATGTTACTGTCTTATTCTGCACCAAAGGGAGTTGAAAGACAGTGCCTTTTCTTTCTTTTTCTCTTTTTCTCTTCCCTCCCCTAGTTTTCCTACTATTTGCTTTTGTATTTTTCTATTATAAACCAATAAAAGGGATAATATATATATAAAAGAAAACCTCCAATGAAGACACACCCACAACTTCTGGAGGCCAGCCAACCCATTGATTAACTGGACTTTCCAGGACTTCTTTTGTTCTCCTACCCTCCTGGAAAGATCGCTCCCTCCCTGGGCTCTTCCCTCACCCACCCTCACCTTCCTGGTCCCCTCCATGTCAGAATAAAGTCACAAGATCTCTTCAGCCCTGCGCTGGTTCCCAGGCGTCCCTTCCCTACTCAGGACTTTGCTTCCAGGTGCTGGACTGAGAACAGCTGAGACCGGGCATGCCAGGGTCCCTCCCTGAGCTCCTTTGCTCTAAAAAGCTTCAGCTAAGTTTGAGGGGCCACAGGCCAGCAATCCCATGCAAAGGGTTACTTGTCACCTAGTTGCCAGAGGAGTAATTGTGTCCATTGGAGCTCAGAATCTTTTTAAAAGGAGTTTTAAGAGGCTCTGAGCTGTTCCACCTAAAGATCTCTTGTTCTTTGGCAACTCCTCAGTTGTTGCACTCACATTCAGAAATTCCGTATCTTCACTGTTGCTTTTGGGTTGTGTATCCATCACCTACTTTTATTTCAGCATTTCTGGGATAATACATATTTCTAGTCTTACAGAAATATTTCTAAAGTTCTTTGAAATTCTTCTGCTATTTCCTCAAGGCAATGAATGAATGAATTAAAGTGTTTACTTTAATGAAACTCCAGCTTTTGTTATTTTATATATGGGTCAGGAATTATGGGAACCAGCTTTCCATGGGCTCTGAAATTTCCCATCATGTTTAACTGACTCCTGTGGGAACCCACTTTACCGTAAGGATCGCTGCTGCCACGAAGACAGATTCGCCGTCCACTCGGACCTCATCGCCTGAGTTGAGCTTTTCTTTCAGCTCCTTGCAATTCTTGGCATTGGCGGAGCGCCTGAAGATGCCCTGGGTGGAAGGACCTTCATGGTAGAGCAGATACAAAATGTCCTGCAGGTGGTGAAAGCAAAGATCACACTGTCACCATAGTACTTCTCTAAAATAATTGTGCTGTGCTGGTTGGGGAATTCTGGAAGTTGAAGTCCACACATCTCAAAGTGGTTGAGGGTGAGAAACCTTGCTCAAAGGCTTTATCTAAGAAACTCAGTTAATGGGAACTGGAGAAAGGAAGAACCACATGACACTGAGGTCCTTTGCTTCTCCCAGACAGAGTTGGGGGGAGGGGAAGTAAGACTAGACGCAACTCTTAGCCTTCCCTCCCTTTGCAGTAGGATGTGGGGTGGACGCCCCGATCTGCTCCATCCATGGCTTCAGTTGAGCTTTGGCCTCCACTCAGGCAAGCCTCAAGAGCGAAGCCGCCTCCATGCTAGGACCACAGAGAGAGCACTGGCCTCTCCCCCCACCCCCAGAACTTCCCCTCCACAGTGGCAGGTGGATGAAACCATGTGCCAGGAGAACTTGGCTGGGTTGGAGCTTTCATGCAAACATGCCCCTTCGAACCCAAACTCTGGTGGGTGAGCCAAGAAGCAGGTCTTACCATGATGGGCTTGGGAAGAGTTCCCTCAGGACAGACTGATGTTAAGGACAAGCCAAAGAGTTTTCGGGGGTTGGTTGGGGACTGAGAGGCAGGACTGCCCGTCGGGGTGCTGACACTCCGCCGAAGAGCCCAGTCGATCAGAGACTTCTTGCGCTTGAAATGCTTCTGCAAAGGGGCTGCGAGCACAAAGGGAGGCGGGTACAAGTGGTCAAATGGCCGTTGCAGCTCAGGACAGCTCCTGGTCAAGGAGGCTGGTGGTCACAAAGGAAGAGCTGAAGCGGAGGAAGGATGAAGACCCAGATGGGGGACTCCTTGCCTGACGAACGTGATGTATTCTGGCATTTTCATCCTATTTATTATCCCATGTTCACCCCTGCTAGTTCAAGGCAGGGTCCCGGGGGGGGGTGGGTGTCGCATCTCATTTTCTAGCTACAATGACCACCCTGCCTGCTGGGTTGAACTGAGAAAGAGCCTCTGTTCAAAACTGTCCAGGAAGTTTCATCTCAGAGTATCTTAACCACAAGTCTTTCTAGTTCATTGGGTTTCATTCCATCCCCCTCTTTAATTAAGGTAAGAATAACGAAGAACTGACAATCAAATTCTGAGCCGTTTTCTGAAGAGCTATAACCAGCAGGACAGCAAAAGGGTTGAACTTGCCTGTGAAAGCGGCTCTGAGCCAAGAAAGTCTCAGTTTTCCTGACAGTTGATTCTTTGGGGAACATTTTGGTGTACCTGAAGGTGGAGTTTTACATGCTCTCCCTACTCTGCCTCACCCCAGAGAAAGGAATCAGGCTTGCTGATTTGGAAGCAGAAGGAGGGAACCATTGGGGGCTTCAGGCCTGGCGCACTTGGGCCACTGTGCCCTTTGGACAGTCTTGAAGTCACAAACAGCAGGCAGAACCCCAGTTTCCCTCTGGATCTGGCCTTCTGGGGCCAGTCCCATTTGTGCCTGAGAAATCGGTCCCTCGTAGAAATCGGTCCCGCACGGGTGGTGCTATCCTCCTTGGTCTGAAGCATTAAGTCAGCCTGCGTGGCCAAAGAGGCTCAAAAGTTGCCAAACGGGCCATTTATGGCCAGACAGCCTCTGGGGCAGCCGGGCTCTCCAGGGTCTGTGGAGCTGAGTGGATGGCTTTCCCGGGGTGTCAGCAGCCATGGCTTCTAGTGGGATTGGCACCCACATTAAGAAAATGGCCTTAGGGAGACTGTGGGAGTGTGCTGAGCCTGGGTGTCTCACTCCGTGGCTCTGAATCAGTGGTGTTATTCTACTGGCTGGGCCTGGTTCTGGCAGACTGGTAGCGCCCAAGATCAGTGGAGACCGGTTCTCTCTGAGGAGCTGCCGTTGGGCCCACCGGCCTGCTGGGCTCCCATGCCGACCTTTATTCCCTGCTTTTGAAGTGTAGCTGCTTTGCGCAGCACAGCCGGTTGCCACATTTGGTGCGCGCATGTGTGCAAAGCGGCCCATCAAGCCACACCCACCAAACTGGCAGCAAAAGCCACTTTGAAGCCCACCCCTGATCTGAATCTCTCCACGGTCTGGCTGGGCCATGTTATGACAGGACCTCTTACCTCTCCGCAACTGCTCCGGAACCTGGGCCTTGGGCTTCAGGATGAACTGGCATTGCCGGTCCCTGGGCAGCTGCTCCAGCCGTGACGTTTCCTGCTCCTCGGGAAGCAGCAGGCCGTTGCTGGGGCCTGGCCACTGGTCCACGGAGCCTCGGAGGCAATCCAGGATGATGCTGAAGGGATGCTCATGTCCTGTGGCAACAACGACAGGTTGGCTTAGTGCCCTGCTGAAGGCTAAGAGGCCTGGCGAGCTTTAAGTCTGGGAAATAACAAGCAGCAGAAGAATCGGCCCACTGGGATTCTGGGCCCTATGGATGAAGGAGGCTGAGCCCAGGCGTGTCCAATGTCCAGGGGAAGGAGACCCAACCCAGGAGCCCAGGAAGGTCCATCGCAGTGTCTGATCAAATCAAACCAGGGAGCAACTGTTGGCCCTCAGAGGTCCAGTTTTCTTATTGGCATGACCCCATTCACTTTAAGCTGCCATAAACAGAATTATCACAGCCTGAGTTGCCCAGAGGACTCCTCTGAGTATGAATATCTGCAGAATGACAAGTGACCCAAGCCAGCTGTGGTCCAGCTGTTGAGCAAGGAAATGAGATCAGCCTGAAGCTAAGGGGATGGGGGGAAGGGGAATAATCTTTCCTTGACAGCAGGGTTTTCCTGATAAGGATGTGCGGCTGCAGAGCAAACAATTGTTTGCCTCACAAAAAATGAAGCCCCATTATCCCCTTGGCAAAAAGCCTCCACCACTGATCCTCTCCTGAGAAGCTTCCCCAAATGTCCTGACTTTAAGAAAGGGGAGGTATCCATGCACATAACTCTTGAAAGGAAGGCAATGCAAAAAGGGTAAATTACTCCTTTCTGGTTAAAAAGGACACTGCCAGCCACCAAACCGCCAGAAGATACAAAACCATGTTTTTTCCTGCCACCGATCTCTGGGCTCCAATGCAGAGGAAGGCACAGAAATCTGCCTGCCAATGCTGCCCAATTCCCCCCCGCCTGAGGGATTCTTGACCGGTGGTCTGTGGACCCCTGGGGTGAGCAAGGTCATCTCAGGGCTCTGCGATGGGATGTGGAAATGGAAATGTAAGAGGGCATGGACACCACGCTCCCAGGCTCTCTGCTGCAGCCTTCTTGGACTATAACGGTTTCATTGGGAGATGCTGGGCTCAGAAAAGGGCCCAGCAGGGACAAGGAGTATATAAGAGGAGCAGAAGCTTGACCCCCACCCCTTGGAGGACACCCCTGGGGCCTAGTTCTCAGTGTACAAGGGGTCACAACTGAGACCCATGTAGAGCAGAATTTGGCTGTGCCAATGAAGGGGATTCCTGGGAAGGCCAGTCAGGCGTTCTGAAGAACAGCTGAGGAGGCCACAAAGCAGCAGGGCCGGCTCTTCTCTTCCCTCAACTCATGGGGGCTGGGCAGGCTGCAAAGGCCTGGCCTACAGAGAGAGAGGGCAGTTCGCCACCAGAGTGACCCTTCCTGTGTAGACCCCCCACCCTGTCCCAAATCCTGCACCATCTGAGTTCCAGTTCATGAGGCTCCCTGTGGGCCCACCACTCTCTCACAAGGGCTCCCACTGCAGGCCGCTGTGATGGGCTTACTGGTTGGCTGCACCCCAGGAGCTGCTTAGAAGGGAAAGACCCAAACTGGTCCATAGAGACAACAATGGGGGCCTTCTCACCAGTTTCGGCTCCAGAGATCTTAGTCCCAATTATAATCCTTTGGCAGTTATGAAATGGCCTTTGGACACTCTGAGAAAGACTCTATGGGACAGGCCATTCCCCTCTTGGTCTCCATTTCAACAGGAAAAGTTTTCAGACTTCTTCCCACTTAGCTGTCAATCCAAACCGAGGCTCAAGGTTGCACTAGATACGTGAAGAAGTGATGGCACCCCAGGTATTGCAACACCATCAGGACCGTCTCTCTCTGGCCTGCTGGCTGGGATTGATGGATAGGAGGTGGTTCAAGAGCACCTGAAGGGCCACATATTCTCTACCCTTGTCTATACAGTACTGTGTCTGTGTGTGTGTGAGAGAGAGACTTTGATTGCACTAACAAGAAGGCTTTTGGCTAGAACAACACAGAAAAGGTCTTTTGAAAGCCTTGTGGATTTAGGTAACTCCACCCAATCCCAGCTGCAGCTGCAACTGCTCTCCCCACTCCCACCTCCCTTCAAGAAAGGAAGAGTTCTTTCTTACCAATCAGGGGGTATGCAGGATTGTCCCTTCCTGAAATTACCCAGAGGTGATAGTCACTTGGTCTACCCTGTGAATGGAAGGAGAGAAGAATAGTGAAGATGAAGTTGTAGAAGGAGGAGAGCAATTGGATACAAAACAATAGAAAGGAGAATGAACATGCCACACCTGGAAGGAGGCAGGGAGGGAATCAGGAAACCCAGGATAATGAATTTCATGGAAGGCAACCAAGTGTTGGCCTTGGAAGGAAGGGGAAGGTGCAGGAGAGGGTAATTCAAGCAGCCAGGAAGATGCAAGTCCAAGCAAACACCCACCAGCTGTGTTGCACTGCACCTCATCTATGCAAAGGTTACAGGGCCAGCACAATTGGGTCAGTGAACTTCCCTTTAATTTTATACAAACATTCCTATATACACACACTTATGGCCCAGTACAAACAATGGCAAAGATGGCTTGGAACTCCATCCTCCCATAGCTGTGAAAAGAACTGTTTGGAAGAGGCTTTTGGGACCGCAGCTCTGCCCTCCCTGATCCGCCCGGGGAAGGCTACCTCATGGACTGTGTGCCTCGGTTAGGCTCATAAGTAAAGGGCCTAGGTCCCCATGAGAGCAAGACTACTGCATTCCGACATGCAACTAGGCTACCTGCTTGCATGACTAGAGACTTCCTTACAGTGACCCTCTCAGGAAAAGGACCAGCCATTGGCTCAGCCGGACCAGGCCAAAGGTGGCCACATGGGACAACCCCTGTGCATAATTGCTTCTGTACAAGTCACCTCACCATGATATGTTACGATTTATGAGGAACAACTGTCTGTTTCTCTGTGGAGTATCTGGCGCTTAGGGATTTTGCAAAGAGGATTTTAATGAAAATACTTCCACATTTTCTCCACTTCAGCAGCTGACTTGCTTCATAGGCTCATGGAGAGATCCACCTGGATCTCTGGATCCAGGGTCTCTCTCTCTCTCTCTCTCTCTCACACGCTCTCTCTGAGGAAGCCAGGAGCCATTCCTCTCCCCACCAATGTCACTGAGCCATTTTTGACCGGATGTTACATTTATACTTACAGGAACCCCCAAATTTTCTGTGGCCTTTTTGATAATATTGTCAGCAGTTTCCATGTTGGAGATGCTCAATGTGGTGTTCTAAATAAAACAAATATACATCTTAATAATACCTATTCCTTTCTGAAAAAGAATATTTTAATGAATTAATATTATCATATGAAACATATTTACAGAAACATTCTTTAACATATAAGATTACTAATATGTCACATTATGATATTCTAGCTCTGAATTCCAATGGCCTTACAAATTAGTTATATCCACCTTGAGGAAGCCCTTCGTTTTCTATAGCAATAAATAGGAGCTTTAGACTTTGCAATCTGGAAGCTTCAGAAACTGCTAATATCAGATCCCAATTTTAAAAAAATACATTGTCATTCTGAAATGTTGATTGATAGATTAAATATTATGTGCCCCCAGGTCAATGCTGACTCCAGCAACCACTTAGACAGACCAAACTCCAGGATGATCTATGCCCAATGTGACCAGGGGAGGACCCGTGGCCACTTGAATCGCCTCTGTCCACTTTCAGGTTGAGTGTCCTCTTTCCTCTCACCTTTCTCAGCATCAAAGCTTTCTCCAGAGAGCTGAACCTTTGCAGATGTGCAGGGTAATTTGAGGCTGGGCACTTGTGCCTCAAGTGAGAACTCTGGTTTCATTTGTCTGATAATCTACGTGCCCATTTCTTGGCTATCCACAAAGGAGTCTTCTCCAATATCAATATTCAAAAATGCCAGGACTCTTTTTATCCTCTTCTTCAAAGTTCAACTTCTGAACTTTGAACACTGAACAGGGAGCATCACTGTTTGCAAAAGTCTGATCTTGCAGCTATGATCACATCCAAATTCTTCTTGCAGTTGTAGAATGATTTTGAAGATTTCATTAACAAAAACTTGGTATTAATATTTTTCTTCTCCCCAAGTTCTTATACAAACAAACAAACAAACAAAAAAGTCCAATGCATTTTACCTGTGATCCTAAAATGTCATTCTTGGCATGGAAGCAGGGGTTGAATTTAAATTCCCTGACTTTTCAAATATGTTTAACACTCTTTAATGATGCAAAGACAATTGAATTTTGGCTAAAAGAAATTCTTCACCTATTGATGTTATTTTGGAGGCTTGGATCCCCTCACTCATTAGTTTAAGTTGCAGTTTTTCTTTCAGCTTTTAACAACACTTTCTTTATTACTCACAGAAGAGCTTTTCTCCTTGTCCATCACCAAAATCTGCATGGGCAAAGTTCTGGCGTACTCAGTCTGCTTCATTTCATAGATGTGCCTGTAATTCAAATATTGAAGGTGAGTTCAGAAATGCTGTGCTGCACAGTATAATTGTATTAAGTTGAGTAGAAAAAAAACATTTAATGTCCTCTGAGGAATCCTACAATTCCTCTGCCTGGGAATTTTGGAACTCCCAGAGAGATTTCATTGGAATTCCATTATTCAGTGGAGATGGGGGATCTGCCCAAGGTGATGTCCTACCTCTCATTAATGCCGCAGAATGGACTAAAAATGGGCGGAAAAGCCATCATGGGGGGGTGGGGGAGCAAGTATGTCAAATAAAATGAAGGCACTGGACTTTT
>BHFT01053305.1:0-19358 GCA_004320025.1 Laticauda laticaudata | reverse complement strand
CTGCCTGAATTTTGCTCTGGGTTCCTTCAATGCCTGAGGGAACCCGTCTCTGCAGACACGTGAATAAAACCTTGTTAACGAACGATGTGAGAAATGGCAGGGAAACGAATCTTTTGGTGGTTTTTTTTATCTGCTTCCACCTCACACACATGTCTTAAAGGTTTGAAGACCCCTGAGATAGGAAGTTGCTGAAGCCATGTAGCAATCTGATAAAATATATTTTCATTGACAAGAAAATGATCGCAGACTATTAAGCTTTAAGAATTTAACTTTGAAACATCCATTACTGGTAATCTCCTGAAGGCATATGCATTTAGCAATCTTGTGGATGAAATTTATCAATACATAGGAATTCAAATGTGCTCAAAACATTATTATATGATGTTATGAAATATATGTTTGCTTTATTGGTAACCACAATAAAGTGTATTTTCTCTCTTTTGTATTTATATGCCCTTATGGAACATAACTGAAGAGAAGGGGATCAATGGACAGAGGAATAACTTTTACTGGCAAATAATCTTGCAACAGCTGACAATATGGAATTGAATATACCGTGTTTCTTCAACAATACGGCCTCTGCCAATAGGAAGGCCCAGCATGATTTCTAGGCATGAGGTGAAATTAAGGCCCACCCCCAAAATTTAGGCCTATTTAATCCATGTGTTTCCCTGCCATTTCTCACATCGTTCGTTAAAACTACACGAGGTGAAGAGAAATGGGGGGGGGGAAGGGAGAAAACTTCCCTATAGGAGCACCCTGCAGGTAGCCTAGGCTAGAATACCCCAATCTACTACCAATAGAACATTGGCCAATAGAAGCTCCCTGAAGGCAGAGTCACCAGCCACTTCTATCAGCCAGTAGAAGCGGCCTTGGGGTGAGTGCCCATGCGCACTCCCCTCAACACGAAGCCATTTCTATCGGCCAATGGAAGCTCCTCATAGGCGGAGTCACCAGCCGCTTTGGGGCAAGGCGTGGCTCACCATGGAGTGCTCCTGACAGGAGCACCCCGCACACACTCCTCTCACCATGGAGCCATTTCTATCGGCCGATGGAAGCTCCTCAAAGGCAGTCACCAGCCGCTTCTATCGGCTGGTAGAAGTGGCTTCGTGGTGAGGGGAGTGCACATGGGGCACTCCTGTCAGGAGCACTCTGTGGGCAGCAACGCCTCATCCTGAAGTGGCTGGTAATTTCGGGGAGCTTCCATCGGCTGATAGAAACAGCTTCGTGGTGAGGGGACTGTGCATGGGCGCTCGCCCCGAGGCCGCTTCTACCAGCTGATAGAAGCGGCTGGTGATGACTCTGCCTTTGGGGAACTTTCATCAGCCGGCTTCATGGTGAGGGGAGTGCGTGTGGGCAGTTGCTGCAAGGGTGCTTCTACTGGCCAATTGATTTCTTCCCCCATGCATACCCCCACCTAGAATTCCCCATGCGCACTCACCTCTCCACAACGCCACTTCTACTGGCTGATAGAAGCGGCTGGTGACTCTGCCTTTGGGGACCTTCCATCAGCCAATAGAAGCAGCCTTGTGGAGAGATAAGTGCACATGAGGTGCTCTAGGTTGGGGTGCGTGTAGGAGAGGAAATTAAGTCACCCCGAAAAGACGTCCTAGCCATTTTTTCGGGGCTCAAATAAGACCCGGCCTTATTTTATGAGAAACATGGTATTACTTTTCAAATTAAACTCTGTTCCTGTCTGTTGCAGATCTGAACTGTGTAGCTGAGGGATTCTTCTCAATAGTGAGGGATGTGAATCAGAAGGATGAAATCTGGCAAGATTACTCTCCTACCCTTCCAGTCAATAAGAATATTTGATCATGAATGTCTCACCAGCAGAATAAAGAAAAGAAAAGAAAAGAGGGAACAATTAGATGTCCTTACCAGACAAGCAACAAGAACAGAATCACTGTTAATTCTGTCACCTGGAGACCTGCAAAGTTGTATGAGACGTGGAATACCTAAAAATGATTTGAAAAGAACAATTGATCAACAATTTATTCTGTGACATATTTTCTACATCTATCCATTTCAGTCAAAATGTTGTAATGCCATAAAAAGTGATGCTAAAAATACAGAAAAGAAAAAAACCAGTTCTTTTTACATAGCACAAATGATAAACATTAAGAGAATTCATACTTTTCTTTGCAAAGCCAGTGAGTGAATCTTTAGCCAGGCATATCAGTTTTAGTTTATTCAATGATGAATGCCATTTTAAGGGATTCCTTTTTTCCTTTCTTTAGAAGAATCCCATTCACATCTTTGAAAGCTAGTACTAAGTTTTCTGTGAACAACATTGCATCATTTTGTTGGGCATCTGGGTTAGCATGCACAAGTGCATTGTCATGAGCAACAAAAAAGGTTCATATAGGTAGTCTTCAAAGTTAAAAGGATCTCCCCAGAATTGCTTACAGTGACTGCCCCTAATCCTAATTGCTTTTTAGGTGCTTGGCAATTGGCTGTATTTTGGTCATTTGCAGCATCCAGTGGTCATGTGACCAGATTTTACAGGGTTTTGTTGAAAAATGGGATTTATTATCTACAAAACCAATCTACAGCAAACAATTTGGTCACTTAATGACCACCACCAAAAAAAGACTGTAAAATTGGGTTGGCTACAGGACAACTTTATGACTGTCACAACTTACAACTGTAATGGGAAAGTTCTATTACAGTCATAAATCAAGGATTATCTGTACTGCTAAATGAACTCCAAGCTGCCAGTTGGGGCAATCATCGATTGATTCATAAAACAGAAATCTTTTTAAAAATGAATGACCAGTATTGGAAAATAGACTGGTTCTTAGTTGACGTACAATGGAGAAAAGTAGCATTCAGCCAACACTAGGCTAAATATCCCAGTACCAAATCATTTAAATACGTACAATTGAGTTTTATGGCTGAATTAGCTACTTCAGGATCACGACTAAGTCGGGCAAGTGTCACTGCGGCTTTTTGTTGAACTTGTTCACAAGCAGCTCTTTCGGGTGAATTCCCAAATGGTGCTTTTTCAGATAGCATTTCTATTAAAACTTGAATGCCTACAAAAGCATAAAATATTGCTGTTAATTATCCAAGAACATATTAAAAACAATTGTTGGTACAAAAGTTATAAAGATGAAGCAACATATAAACCAACCCAACATGATTGCAGGGGACAAAACTAAACCCTAAATATCCTCAATGCTGCTCTTTCAAATTTTGCCTAAAAATATAATCTCCCATCATTATTCCAAGTATAAAAAGGAGAAGTGATCATTTTAAGAAAGTAACTTACTTAAACAGAATAGATTTAGCTGCTTCTATTGCCAATCCTTTACTATGGGATGAAAATGGCATCATCATTTCCCATTTAAGAAAGGATGACCTCCATCACTAATGCCACAAGCCAGAGGTGGAAAACATCCACCAATGGCATGGATGACAGTTCTGACAAATGGCTAGAACTTCAGTGTAATTATTTGACAGAACTCATCCCCTCCTTCACCTGCCATTTCTCCTGCCACAAGATCATTTCTTATATGCTAGAAGAGAAGACAGGCAAAGGGCAGATACAGTTCTTTTCTAAAGCTGACCCCTGGTTGGAAACCTGGATAAGCCCTAGTTGCTGACAATCCAACAACAGCAAGCTCTTTGCCATTCTCTTTGCCATTTCATCAGACAACAATTACAGAGATGGTCAACTGTTGTCAAAGCAACTGTTGGGTGTAAGAGAGCACTCCAGAAGAATGTTAAATCTATATTCAAAAACAGCTTGAATGACAGCATATGAGGAATTCTACAGTGAAGCAGTAGAAAGAAATGGCTCTCTCTCTGATTCTTCACGGACACATTTCCCAAAATAGAGAGGTATAACAATATCAGCACTTCATATCTGAAATAGAAAAAAGCCATGATTTTGAAATTGCAGAGTCCTGCCTGCAGGTATTTCAGAAAGAAAATGACATAATCTTGAATTCTTACACATTTTTGGTCAGGATTCTGAGATTTGGAGAGGTAAAAATGCAGAATTTTGTCTCAAACCCTGATAAATTTAGATCTTTCGTAATCCTGGTGTGTAGCATTACATTAAATGCTGTTTAGCCGAAGGATGCTATTTCATTTTTGTTTTCATATGTGTAAATCTTTTGTGTGTTTATCAAAACATACATACCATTTTGTTGGATTATTTCTGAAGCACACTGGTCCAGCACAGACAGGTTTGCTAACACTGTTACAATCTAAATTTAAAAAGGCAATAGTTTGAAATTTTACATTATTATTATTACATTATTATAATGATTTATAAATCATTGATCAGCTACTTGGAAAAATAACTCCTTCACTTAGACCCATTGTTCTTATTGCCATCGTACAAAAGCTCCTGTTCTTATTGTGATTTTCTCATGACCTGTAATTGTGCAAGTATGATGGGCCTCTGTTGGACACAAATTCAGGAAATCATTGTGTCAAAAGGTTTCATGAAGCTACATAATATTTTATTTTAAAGACTGTAGGCAGGGATAAGCAACCAAAATCCTGTATGGTGGTTTTGTTTTCGGGCCCATGTTTTCCCCAGCATTTCACTGGGAAATCTGCAGCCAAAAAATGGTTGAATCTTAACACAAATATGAAAATCTCAGGCTGGGAAATTCGAGGCACCTATCTTGTGTAAAGACACTTTTAAAAGGATGGCAAAATCTGTGTAACCCACTTTAGCGATATACTATAACTGCATCACTGTTATACTTTATGCAGCTCTCAAAGACTAAAAATATTTATAATAGCAGAACAACTGTAAAAATAGTGGCCTTGGTTCCCAAAAGTATTCCAATCCTATGTTGGAAGCTGAATTTTGTTTTATTTTCCTCAGCTTAAATTTTGTAATACTCACACCAGAGATTTCTGCAGAGGAGGTAGGGATATGTCAACATACCAATTTCAATTATGCAATCATCATTTTAACTTTGTTTATCCTGTTCAGGTGCTCCTGGTTCATATAACCCTTTTAGCATGAGCAACGTATAAATATGAAAAAAAAATCTACCCAACTGAAGAAATTACTGTATTTTTATTTCTTTTGTTTTTAATAGTTGGACAAGATATCCTGTTGCCTAAGTTAGAACACATTCTTATCAGAAACCTTTGTGAATAGAAGGGAAGATATCATCTTTTTCTGATATCTCTTCAACTTCTTCCACTTCCCCCTAAACTAGCTTCCTATTGAGGAATCTTGTGAAACACCATGGAATATGCATGGACTCTAGAGAAGACAAAGAGGATTGGAAAACTGTTGTCCTTTCTGCTTACATTCATGGAGACCTTTCTTGAAAAATCTGCCAGCAATAGAAGAACAATACTAATCCAAATGTCAATGGAGATTTTCAGTCATCCAGATCATGGTTGTCCCAATGGTCCTTTTTTTTTAAAGAGGCAATTGGACTTTCTGGTTTTTCTTTGAAGATGTTTCCCTTCTCATCCAAGAAGCTTCTTCAGTTCTGACTGTAATGGTGGGGAATGTAAGGATTTATACTCCTTGCAGACAGCTGGACATTTGCATTCTTTTAGCAGGTCGTTAAGGTCACCTGGAGGTTTACAGTCACCTGAGTGGTGCAAATTGGTGTGGAGCCTTCTTGGAACTGTTGAAAGGACTGTGTTGCAGATTGGAGATAGATGATACTGTATTCCTCCCCCTCTGTTGAAAGAGGGCTGTTCAATTCAATAAAAGAATGCAAATGTCCAGCTGTCTGCAAGGAATATAAATCCTTCCTTTCTGCCCCATCCAGTCAGAGCTGAAGAAGCTGCTTGGATGAGAAGGGAAACGTCTTCAAAGAAAAACCAGAAAGTCCAGTTGCCTCTTGAAAAAAAGCCCCTTTGGGACAATACTAACCCAAGAACCAGAGAATGTGGAGTTCTGGAATTTTTTTGCAGCGCCCACTGCATTACACATTAAATAAATGATGAATAGTGTTACAAAAGCATGATTTATACATTCAAAAAGGTAAGACCTCATACATTATCAAATGGAGATAAATACAGATATGCTGCTGTAAGAAAACTCTTCACAAAATGTCTATGGGGATTCTTACTAATCCACGTCATGGTTGTCCCAAAAGTGTTTTTTCAAGAGGCAACTGGATGTTCTTGTTTTTCTTTGAAGATGTTTTGCTTCTCATCCAAAATTTATTTATTTCTCAATCACTTACAAAATAATAGGTATAAGGATAAACATGAGTTTATACAGGAAATAGGTATTAATAAATGGGGACAATAGGACAGGANGTTAGGTAGTGCATTCCAGGCCGTGACCACTCTGTTGCTGAAGTCGTACTTTCTGCAATCAAGTTTGAAACTGTTTACATTGAGTTTGTATCTGTTGTGTGCTCTTGTATTGTTGTGGTTGAAGCTGAAGTAGTCATTGACTGGTAGGACATTGTAGCAGATAATTTTGTGTGCTACACTTAAGTCCAGCCGTAGGCGGCATAGTTCAAGGTTGTCCAAGCCCAAAATCTCAAACCTGGTGATATTCTGTTGCGAGTAGAGGAGTGTAGTATTCTTCTCATGAAATACTTCTGGACTTGCTCAATTGTATTAATGTCTGATATACAGTGCGGATTCCAGACTGAAGAGCTGTATTTGAGTATTGGTCTAGCAAAGGTTTTGTATGCTCTAGTTAGCAATTCAAGATTTCCAGAGGAGAAGCTTCGGAAGATTAGATTTACAACTTTAATGCCTTTTTGGCAATGCTTTTACAGTGAGCTCTGATGCTTCGGTTGTTAGATAGGAGAATGGTAGAATTTATATTTATATTAAATTATTAAATTCTACCATTCCCCACCATCCAGTCAGAGCTAAAAAAGCTTCTTGGTTGAGAAGCAAAATGTCTTCAAAGAAAAACAAGAAAGTCCAATTGCCTCTTGAAAAAGCACCTTTGGGATATTCGCAAGATGGAAACAATTCTATAAAGCCAGATTCTATTTTTTTGAGTGCAATCAAACCAGATTCAGTTATCAATACAAGACACCAAAGACAAGTTGTCTTCCTTTTGGTTTCCTTTCCCCATTTCCTCCTTCCTAGGACTGAGAGAAATATATACCTGATATATCAAAAGTCAGGCCCATAGACTAATACCAATATGTTTTATTAGTTAATTGTTCTTTTTTTCAGAAAAGTTGTTACTGCACTTAGGGAAGTTCAAAAGTGTCTCAGTACTATAAATAACTTAAATGGTTGTTTATTTTATCTACATTAGTCCATTTCTTTTTCCTGATAAAATCTATTCTTATTCATATATAAAATATGTAGCTTGTCTTTCTTTCACCAAGTAACTTGATATACATGGCAGACCAGTCCTCTTATTTTCCTTAGATCAAAAACTGTATAAGGTAGGTTAGGTAATGAGAAAACGATTTTCCAAAGTAATCCAGTGATTCCTATGGATGGACTTGAATATATGTGGCTCTGGTCCTACTTTAAGATGACTATGCTACTTGTCCCAAATTTTCCTTCTTCAGTCTGTGTGTATACACCTTTGGGTCAGTTTTTGACTACGTTGACTGGTTCCTGAAGTTTTCTTGGCAAGTTTTCTTGAAAGTGATTTGCCCTTACTTGCTTCCTACTTCTACGAGACAAGGATTGGCCCAAAGTCACTCAGCAGGTTCTGTGCTAAGGTGTGACTACACTGGCTCCTCATCAGTCTAACTAATTCTTTAATTGAAACTACCAATATAAGATATGATAGTCTCCTGTGTCCAAATATTCCATAATAAATTACTTGGCAATCCTAGACTTGCCTATTGTTCCAATTTCAAAATACCTTGATCTAGGAATCCACTTTACTCTCAATTAATTTCTTAGAATTTTCTTTTATCATTTTGTTGAAATGTTTAAGCAGCATTCATTGTGTTTAAGGGTCATTAGGGGTTTCTTTGTCAGTCACGGTACATTCAAAAGCCTTTGATTAATCTACTCTTTGCACTTTGAAATGTTTTGATTCATTTGGGGTTGGGCTTTTCTGAGAAACAAATAAGCAATGACAATACAATAGGTCTACAAGAATAATTTTAGTGAACGATAAGCAGAAGTCTAAGCTTTTAGTAACCAGGTCTCCGAGCAACCATATTATAACTTTTAGTGCCCAGAATAAAGAAAAACCCACAATGTCCTTTCTGCAACAAGACAGGATTGCAGAGGTTTTTATGCTGCTCATAAAAAGATTATATTTCAAAGAATTTGCAAAGAGAGGAACAAGCAGCTTTGACAAGGAGAAAATTAAGGAAAAGAGCAGAAATAAAGGAGACATATGAGAAGCACAAGAGAGGGAAGAGATATGAGAAGAGCATTTGAAAATGAGAAAAAGTGCTTTTTTTTCTCCATAGAAGCACACTTCTTCAGAAAACTGAAGAAAAAGTCTTAAATATGGGAAATAACAACTGAGCAGAATTGAAAATGATGATAGTTAGGGTCTCTGAGAGAGAGAAAATGAGAAAAGAAAAAGACAGTTGAGGAAAGCATTTGAAAATTGAAAAAGTAATGGAATTTTCTTTCATCATTACAATCTCACTTTTTAAAGAACTATCCTAGTTTCCTGGTGGTCAGCACAATACACAGCAGAGTATTAGATTAATTAATTAATATTCACAAGAAAATAGTTTTTGTGCACTTTTATTATGATTGCTGACATGAGGAGAAAAAAATCAATCCTAAAACAAAAATTATAGCACCATTTTATTTGGTGGCAAAGTACATAAACGTGAAAGTGCCAATATTTGTTCATGATGATCTCAATATGCTATGAAACACATTCATATATTTTTTTGCTGTGGTGTCTTTTCTTTCATTTGATGGTAGAGATTTGCTTTGTTGAAACTTGATTATCAAAGACTATGAGGGATCATTATTTGCATCTAAAAATAGCTGAACTTTGCTGCCATGGTTCCATTAGAGAAGGAGCCATTCAATTAACTGCTTTTATCAATGCAATGGATTCTGTCAACAAAGCAGGGAGAGGGGAATTCCCCCTTCCTCTACTGCTCCTCTTGAACTCTGCAAATACTGTGTGAGTGGAAGAGAATATTTCAGGGATGAAGAGAAGGGAAATTCCTACAGCACAAAGAAAAATCCAGTCCTGGCATTAGATTTATCTGAGAAAGACAAAGTTTCTTTTTAAGGAGGAAAAAAAATCATACATTTTTTTTCATGACCTTTCCCCACAGCAAATAAAAATAAGGAAAAGAAGATTTTGCTAAAGGTTGTTATTGTGAAATGGTGTCCCACTCTTTGCAACCCCATGGACCATAGCACACTAGGCTTCCCTGTGCTCGCCTGTCTCCCAGAGTCTGCCCACACTCCTGCCAACTGCTTCAGTGATGCCATTTAAAGGCCGCTGTCACACTGGCCCGACGGATGCAAAACGTTTTTGTAAAAAGGACAACAGCGGATCAGAAAAAATGTCCATCCATGTATCCACTTCAAAAGGGGCAAAAATTTGCTAAACCAGACGGACAACACGAAAAGAACAGACGGGGAAAGGACGTAGGGGGATGGAAAGCGGATGCTCCACGGAAGCTAGTGGATGGAAGTGGATGAGAGCCGGATGGCCAGCATCCAACAAGGCTTTCCAGGGGAGTGCAGCAAAGTGGCGGCGGAATGGAAAGAGGCGAGGCAGAGCGGACGCCGAGCTGGATGAAGCGATGCCGAGTGATGAAGCGGATGCAGAGTGGAAGCCTAGCGGAGGCCTGGCGGAAGCCTAGCGGAAGCCTAGCGGAAGCCTAGAAGATGCCTATCGTTCCATGCGCATTGCGGGGAGGATGCCAATTGCATCAGCCACCCGGATATAAAGGGAAGCAGCTGCCAAGCTAGGTCACCATTCAGAGGAAAGACCGCTGCTTCCAACACAGCTTCCAGCCAGCCAGCCAGCCCAGCCACAACCGCAACAACCATGGGGAAAGAAACGGAAGCCTCTGCCATCTGCTGCCACCCTGGCAAGAGGGGAAAGGGCACCCTTCCACCCCCTGGCCTGACTCTGCTTCTGTTCTGGGGCTTCTGCTGCCTGGGCTTGTCTCTTCTGGTGCTGGCGCTTCTGAATGCGCTGCTTCTGGAGGTGGTGCTTCTGCTGGGTTACTCTGCTGATGCTTGCTTCTGGTGTGGTACTCTGCTGGTGCTTACTGCTGCTGGCACGCTCCTGGTGCTGGTGCTTCTGCTGGTGCTCCCTGGTCTGCTCGTGCTCCTCGTCCTGGCTGAGTGCTCCTGGTCCTGCTCCTGTCCTGCTGGTCCTGCCTGGTCCTGCTTTTGCTGCTACTGTTGTTGCTCACTCTGGCTGCTGCTGGTGGTGTGGAGAGCAGACCCTAACAACTCGAAGCCCCTCTGATGAGGGCACACGTATGGCCCTGCCATAAGGGAGGAGGACGCAGACGCGTGAACGGGAGGAGGAGGGCCAATACAACATAGAAGAGGAACATGAGGAGGAGGTGCTGGAGTGGCTGAGGGAGAACGAGTATCTATGGCGGAGGGACACAGGCTCTAACCCGGACACCAAAAGGAAGGCAGGCTGTTGAGAGAGAAGGCGAAGAGCCCTGGGCTTCACTTGGAGGTGGTGAGATCTGGCCAAACCGAGGAGCAGACCTCTCACCAACCCTCTCTCTCAGGCAGCCTGCTGAGAGCCAGTTCCTCTCTGGCAGAGAGTCAGCTCCTGTGTCCAGGCAGGTGTCTGTTGGAGCGTGCCACGAAGGAGAGCTCCCCCGACAGCTGCACTAACCCGTGGTGCATGGACGCGTGGAAGGACCCCCTGACGCAGTGGGAGATAAGGAGAACGGCACTTCATCAGATCCCCAACCTGCATCCACCCCCAGCTCACTCAACAGCAAAGGCAAGAGAGGCAAACCGAGGGGGCAGAGCCAACATTGTTCCTGCTGGAGATAAGAGACACCATCAAGGAGCAGCGTAGATCTCCTCTCTCAGCTGGTACACCACCGACGTCCCACCTGTCCTCCCAACCACAAAGCCCTTCCCTCACCTATGTTTCAACCAGACGCCTCATTAACATGAGCGGAACCCCATAGTACCAGGTGGTGAAGGACCAGGATCACCGATTTCTTCACAACCGCTCTAGAACCTAAAGATGAACCTGCTCCCACCCAGTCCAGGCCTGCTCCTCCACCCCAGGTGATGTCACTGCCTCTTGCCAAAGGCTTTCCACGCGGCCCTACCTACCAAAGGCTAAAACGGCTACTAGGAGATCCAGCAGCACAGGCACCCTTCCAGTCCAGGCAACAGGTAATCGGACCGCCACCGTGCCCACTGATGCACCACATCACAGATGCCCACCGACGCAGTCCTCACCCAGCTGCAGAACCAGAACAGCCCCAACTACACTGCTCCTTGCCTCCACCCCACAGCCAAGCCCGGTCTTCAGTACATATCTGTCATCGGGTATTGGGGCTGACACCTCATTCAGGGAGGAAGGGGCTATCTCAAACATTCACAGGGCTGAGCCAGCTTGCCCTGGAGCAGTCTTCCTCACACATGCTGCCGTCCCCTGTTGTTCCTCTTCGGGCCAGCCAACCCCCAGTGGCGCTTCAGACCAGCACTCCAGCAAGCACCCACCTCCAGAGCACGCTGGACCCTTAACCCTGAGACTGGGCACGCTCCTGCCGAGTGACAAGAAGAGGGCCTAGAGACTGGTGGCTACCTGTTGACTTTATTTTTTTTTGCGTTGGAACTTGACTTGGTCATTTTCTTTTACAGCTTTGTCTAATTAATAAAGATTGATCTTTGCTTCACACACTTGCTTCATTTATTTATCTAAATAAAGTCTTGGTGGAAATTTTAGAATGGTTTAAGCCTTTGCATGCCTTGTGGGATGGGTAAGGATGCAGTGGGATGGTCAGGGATACCCTTGGATGGGTAACAGCAGTGGGATGGGCAGGGATACCTTTGGGTGGGTAATAGCTGTTGGGAATGGGCAGGGATACCTGTGGGATGGGTAATACTTATGGATGGGGCAGAGGATAACCTTTGGGATGGGTAAAGCTGTGGAATAGATAAGACCTCCAGTGCAAGCATCGTGGGACCTGTATGGTCCACCTCCCCAGTACGCACACCTATGGCCCTTTATTATCAATAATAATGTAATCATTGAATCCACACATGTCAACAATAAACACAACTCTTTATTAAATGCCCTGTTCATGTGTAGGCCACCCAACAATACATGGCCCAATCTTCAATCCGTGTGATGATGACAGGCTGAAGGAAGCATCATTAACTCATCTATCATCCTGTCTTGGTTGCGCATGTCCACTGCCTTCAGCTGGGGAGTTGCACCAGTGGTCTCAGGGAGGTTGCGCTGCTTCTTCTTCCTTCACGTGAGCTCTGTTTGGGGCCTTGCTACATCCTTAGTGTCTATCAGGTTCGCCTTGCCTCCATTCACTGCAAGGCTCCATTGTCCCATTGCCTTGTTGGTGGTCGCAGCGGAGCCTGTTCTGCAAGACTGGGTAGCAGGTTGGTGCATGAGATTGTGGCAGGATGCAGCAGCTTCCAACGATCCTCCTCACAGGTTTCTGGGCGATGCTGCATGGTGGGGAGAAGTACTGGAACCCTTTGTCGGCCAGGATGCCAACGGCGTTCTCCACCAACCCCGCTTTGCCCTGGACAGCCTGTAGTTGAGATCCTCTCTTCACGGGTTGAGGCATCTGGAGGTGTAGGGCTTCCATGAGGTAGGTTCTGAGGAGAAGGCGTCATCCCCACGATGAAGTAGGGCACATCTTGTGTGTCATTTGGGCAAGGGGTTCTGGATCTGGGAAGCCCTCCTTGAGGTCCACTGGCCGTTGTATACCTGGACATCTGACTGAAGCATCGATGGTACAGTGACCTGTAAGTCAGGCATTGACCATGGCGAAGAGTGATGATGCGAGAAATCCCTTGTAGTTGAAATAAAAGTGGACTTCCTACTTGGGCTGGAGCTTGCAGGCCATGTGCTTGCCATCTATGACTCCAACGGTGTGGAGGAGATTCCACCTCTGAACCACTGCTCTGCAACTTTCTTTCAGCCTTCCTCAGTGGGAGGGCACTGGAGGAGCTCCTACAGGTATTCCTTTCGATGATCGGTCCTGCACCACTTCTCTGACCACAATGCTGATGGTGATTGTGTGGCAACTCCAGCCCATAACTGCATGCTCGCGTACATGGTCCTGAAGCAGGTTTGGAGCAGAGTCAGTGCCACCTTGAGCCCAGGGTCAGGGCTGGGCCGGAAGTTGGTTTGCTCTGCCTTGGTCAATCCTGGGTCTCAGCCGCCCCCACTTCATCAAAACATGGCTGGAGGCATCCTCATGAAGTTCGGAATGCAACGAGGGTCTTCATTCCTGCACTCCAACCATCAGCTGTTTATACAAGTCCGTACTCCAGCTCTTACTCCCGATCCATTCTTCGGACCCAGAACTTTCTTGGCCAACTCCTTTTTCTTCGCATAGAACAGTTGAAAAGAACCTGTAGAATGGCTTCGCAAACTGGTTGCAAAACAAATGGTGGCTACCAAAAGGAGTGTGTTAGCGATCCATGGAGGACATCAATGGATGCTTTGGAAGAGCACAGAGCCAGATGAAGGTTGCAGAGGTCTGCACAGCAGGCGCTGGCACTGACAGTGAGATCCAGGTGAGGTTTCTCCCTCCCTTTTTATAGGCAAAATAGGTTTTCCACTATGTGTCCTTTTGCATCCTCCTAGGCATGCCTCTAGACAATTCTGTAATAATCCGATGATAGGTCCTCTGAGAAACGTTTTTTCACGTTTTTAAATGCTTGTAGCGACTGCCATCCGCTTTCATCCTTTCTCTGTCCGTGGCCTACTAACGCTGCGCGTCCGTTCCGCATCCGTTTTGGGCTCTTCCCTGTGTCGTTTTCCGCTGGAGCGGATGCGAGTTTGCGCGGAATGCGTAACGGATGACGACGGATTGTAGGAACGGATGTTTCCCCGTATGCGCTTGCGGATGCAGAACGGACGTGTTTGGATACATTTTTCCGCTCAAAAAAGTTTTTGAGCAGCTCAAAACTTTTTTGAAGCGGGCATGGAACCTCGTCGGACGGATGCTGGACAGATAGGAAGGATGAAAAACGAGGAAGTAAGTACATGAAACGGAATGCATCGTGTTAAACCAAACGGGATATGGCAAAGTGTCGTGTTAACCAACGGATGGCAAGTGTTTCTCTCTGTTTTACATCCTCTTTCCATCCGTTGGTTCAGTGTGACATGGGCTTCACCACCTCATGTTCTGTTGCTCCCTTCTCCTTTTGCCTTCCATCTTTCTCAAAATCAGGGTCTTTTCCAATGAGTCCTCTTTTCTCATGTGGTGGTTTCCCATTTAAGTTTTAGTTTCAGTATCTATCCTTCCAAAGAACAGTCAGGGTTGAACTTGATCTCCTTTATGATTGACTGATTTTATCTCCTTTCAGTCCAAGGGACTCTCAACAATCTTCTTCTCCAAGATCACTAAAGGTATCTAACGATAAAATCATCAAATTCTCCTTAATTATTCTTTGAAGAGTCATCTGTGAAACTGCATGTATGCATTCATGTATATGAACATGTGAAAAAATGAAGAATCCATTCTTATGTCTGGAAGCTTCTTACATGTTTGCAAACAAAACAATTGATTGCATCTAAAGATACAAACAATTGATATACCACATTAATTAGGATAAAAAGGTTGATTCTACATTGCTAGGTTTGGTAAAAGCCAAGTTTCCAAACTCTTTCCTACATTTATTTTTATACCCATTATGAACTAGTGTGCCACTTTTTAATTTCTTAAGTATTTTTCAGAAATGTAATTACACAATTCATCATCTTCAGCTTTGTTAACAGGGTCAAACTGATTACCTCATTTCTTACTCTGCTCCTAAAGTTGTTCTTTAAATGCAAGGCCAGTCACTTTGTAAATGACTGTCACACATGCCAGGATATATTATTATGCAAAGCATTCAAGAGAAATAACAAAAAAAGAACTTCAGCCATGCAGTGACGTTTGCAAAACAAAACTAAGCAAAAAAGAAGAAGAAAAAAGAATTGTTTCTGGATACAATTCAAGCTCTTAAGTCTCCAAATGCCATATATTGATTGAGAGCTGAAATAAATAAGGGATTGTTAATAAAGATGCTGACTCCTATATGAATAAAAAATTTTATGGAAAACCCAGGGAAAACCCAGCACCATATTCTCTCTCCCTCCCTCCCCCCCTCCCTCCCTCCCTCTTTCTCACACACACACATCATCACGCAGAAATCCACAAAATGATTTAGTATATGAAATAGAAAAGAATTGTTTCCTACTCTACTGCAATTCCACTTACTGAGCACAGGTGCCACTATCCATCTTACAAGGAGAAGCAATATGAAGAAGCAACATGATTCTGACAAAACACTTCAGATTACATTAAAGTCTCAGCTGACAGTTTCAATAAAAAGAAAGGGCTTCTGCATATAGTTCTCTTGGATAATGGATTGCCTATAAGAGGTGGAAAAAGCAATGCTAAGGAAGAACTGCAGTTACTTCTTTTTACTAGGAGTAGGAGGTACACCTTGCTTGAACAAGCAACTTGAAATAATAGCTTCATTCAAGGTATTGTCCTAGTTTCAGGTCTGTATAAGGGCCCATAGAAATTAATTGACTTCACTTCATCCAAGGTTGGGGAACTGTGGACTTCAGATGCCTTTAAACAATAACTCATCACTATCAAGTTGGCTGCTGATAGAAAGGAATTCCATCTGTACTTGAATGAGAAATTAAATAGAAGGGTATTTAATGTAATGATTCTGTTGTAGGACCAGAATCAGAAATAGAAACAGTTTGTAGCTCAAATTGTAGATTTGTCCTTCCTAGCTTGCTGCTTGGTTCCTGGCTCCATGAAGTGCCTTGTTTGTTTTTATAAGTTCTGGGTGATTGGTTGGACAAATCACAGTGCTATTGAATCACATGACTGAATCACAAGGCTGGTTGATTTACAAGACTGTCTCAGAACCAGAGTATGAACCAGTTAGGAAGAGGACTATCTGAACCCCTAATCAATGAGGTGTACTAGCTGAATTTCGCACGTCACAATAACCAGTCAAAAAGTCACAAGACCAGAACCAGCCTTGTGATTCAGTTGGTTTTGTGATTAAATCAACCCTGTGATTCAACCAGTCACCAAATCAACCGGCCACCCAGGACCTATATAAAGAAACAAGACACTTCACGGCAAAACCATCCTGCTGAAGATATTACCTAATTTTGTAATGAAACATCTGGGTGCCAAAGCAGCAAGCTCAGAAGACAAAACTCTGCCTATATAGTAACAGTTTACTAAGTAAATCTGAACAATAAAAATTAATATATGAAATAGCATTTCTGGGGAACTTTGTATTATTATGGATTTTTTTTCCTCAACAGGTCAAACATTAGCAGATTTTTAGAAGTCTAGCAGGTTTTTCTTCTTGGGATTTATCTTTCATGGAATTGTGATAGAAAACTAGGTTCTGATACAGAGTGCTTGAGTTTTAATATCTCAAAGTTTTAAATGCTGTAATAAATGAATAAATGCAAGGGAGAACAATTTAGAAAGAAAAAGCAAAGAAATATATGTAAAATTAATTTAAATCCAAACATTTTTTGCTTGTGGATTAAAGTGAGAAGTTAGCCATCTGATTTAACCATCATAAAGTGCTACCTGAAATTAATATGATTTTTTTTTAGATTTTAACACAGCCACTGATGATGTAACAAAAGGAGCAAAACCGAAATAGTATATTTTCTTTTAGAAATATGTTATCATCTTTGTAGGACCAGCACTATTTTTGAGAAATACTGAAAAACTTCTGGTCTCAATTAAATTATGCCTCTTCCATTTTTGGCATGATAACTCATTGGATAAAAATGTCATTTCTATCTACTTGCTCTTTTAATCATTCCTAATTTACAGTATATTTGGAGCTTGGCATAGCCAATCTATCCATTTTACTGAATGGGACGATTTGGTTAATCAAAGAGAACACTTTCTATTTAAAAATATTGTTAGCGATAAAGGCTATCAGAATCATACATATACTCCACTTTCTCACGGAACAGATTATTCCACATATTATTCTTTGTGGTACCACTGTGAACAAGGTTTACATGAGTTCCCACAAAGGGGATTTAGAAGAAAGAGAAATTTCTTAAAGTTTTGCATATTTTTGGTTACACTGACCACCAAAAGGCATCATATTATCAGTTTGATCCTTACTGGGAATTTCTCCCATATCTTACTCCCAATAAGGATGAAAACTGATATTATTTTAATTATTCTTAAGTTGATTTATTTTCTTTCCTAGGCCATAACCTTTCAAACTAATAGCATCATGGCATTATTTAAAGCTGCTTACCTCTAAATAGATTTCCAGAATGGTTACTAAAGCTATTACATCATCATAAGTGAAGCTGTTACCCCACAAAGCTGGCTTTGTATGAGAACATCTTTAATAAATGCTACAATAAGAAGAAAAAGCCATGAAAGAGAATTCCAAACTCCAAGGACATCAGCACTAAACAGATCTTAATGATAAGTTAATGAATAGGACAAGATGAAGCTGTTATTTCAAATGTTGGGTGCATATCCTGTTCAAAAGATTTTATCTATTAAATCCAAAGTCAGCTACACCAAGATCCATTAAATCAGGAGTATTCTGGACTCTTTCCCACATCTATATATTTTTCCTTATACTATGACAGCCATTCATGTTAAGTTGTCTGGACAAACATTAAATATGCTTACCTGATCTCGAGAATAGGGACTATCTACTTTCTGTTTGTCAGAACAAGCTGCAATAAGAATCTTCATTGCATCCAGCTGAAGCAACGTCTCACAGGCCTTTGAGTCCAAAAATGTAATATTGGCAAGTGCAGCTGAAGCCAATAGGAAAACTTCCCCTGAGGCAGCCTCTTGGCACAGTTCTAGGCATTAGAAAACCCAATTAAAATATTAAATTAAAACCAGTTCATTTATTTAACAGAATAACAGTCAGAGTTAGAAGGAACCTTGGAGAGCTTCTAGTCCAAACCCCACTCAAGCAATAAACCTTATACCATTTCAGAAAAATGGTTGTCCATTCTCTTCCTTAAAAGCCTCCAATGACCCACAATGTCTGGAGGCCATTGATTAATTGTTCTGTCAGGAAATTTTTCCTTACTTCTAGGTTGATTCTCTCCTTGACTAGTTTCCTTATATGTTTTGTTCTCTTGCATGTTTTAAAACATTTTATAGATGGGAATGAAGATCCTTGAACAGCTATTTATTTCAAATAAAAATGCATGATACAAATGTGGTTGTAGCATAGAGTCTGATTGTAGATATAGATTGTGGTTGCTTGATAAAATGTAACTGTATGCACAGATAAATAAAACCAATTGATTCACAAGAATATGTAATTTTACAGTGTATCTTGCTATCATTGCAGCTATATATTTGATCTAAGTTGCTATACAACTTTTCCTTTCCTGCTTAAAACCTCTTAAGATGCTGCAGACAGAGTTGTTATTATAACTTCCTAAGTGTCTGTACACATTTATTTTAACTAAGGTCTGACTCACCCAGCAATTTGATTTGTCTGTGGTTCTGGGAATAAATAAATAAGAACAGTAATTAAATTACTTAGCTATAAATATTATAGAGAAATTAAAGATTTATTAGAGGAAAGATTCCCTATTTCAGTCTCTTTCTAAATATGCTTAGGTATAGCTGGACCTGAATGTCTAAAGCAGATGCTTTTATGCTAACAACAAATTACTCTCTCCTTCTTAATCATAATTCTAATAGCAGAACCTGCTGCTCCAACATGATAGTAAGTCAGGTACTTAAACCATGACTGTTTTCCTAATTTGAAATATAAATATAAAGAAATATAAAGATGAACAATTAGGATGCACTGTGAATTTCTTAAGCAACTTCAACATTATTTTCTTCCCTGATTATTTCTTCTATATTTTGGTAGTGTTTTTTTTTTCCTCAGGTAAAACATTTCAGGTAAAAGCCTTTGGGATTACCTATTTCTTTTTATCATAAATAAATGGTGATTCAGCTTGATTGATGCCCTAGATTTCCACATCGATGAGATCTTTTTAGCATAGCATTCTTAATAAATATAGATAGGGATAGTCTATAGCTACTTGTAGAACTGCTATGCAATGGGGAGAATATATTTAGATTTCAACAAGGCATGCAACAAAGTAGACCACAACCTATTTCTTAGTAAGCTAGAAAAAAAGTGGAATAGATAGCACCACCACTAGATGGATTCGCAACTGGATGGCAAACTGTACTCAACTAGTAGTCCTTAATGGGTCTAAGTCTACATGGAGGGAAGTAAGCAGTGGGGTG